>CAKNXH010059823.1:8812-25178 GCA_932178445.1 Andricus quercusramuli | reverse complement strand
TAAAATATTAATGGAAAACAAGGAATTTTCAAGAAATAGTTGAATTTACTATGAAAATAAATTTGCAAATAAGAAGATTAATTTTGAGCCAATAAAAGAACAAATATAATAGTTACATTTTTAACCAAAAACAACGAATTTTCAAAAAATAGTTCAATTTTCAATCAAAAATTTTCAAAAAAGAGGAATTTTGAAACAAATTGTTGAAATTTTCTACCAAAACACAACGAAATTTAAAAATATATAGTCAAACTATAGTTCAACTAATTTTCAATACAAATTTTTAATTTTCTACTATTTCTCGCCGTGAGGTATTAAAATAATTGTTAAGACTTTGATTAATAGTTTTTCAAGTTAACCTTTGAATAACAAAAAATGTAGATTTTTTTTTCAAAATTTCATGCTTTTTCAGTTTTGCCAGAATTTTTTTCAAAATTTAATGACTTTCCGGTCTTCCATTTTTTTTATAATACAAATAATAAAAAACGTACTCAGTTTTAATTAGGCTTTCGAAAGATTTGTGCTTCAATAAATTTTGCCAATTTCAAAAAACGATGTTTCTTCTTAGGAAATATGAAAACATTTTCTTCCGATTTCACGATTTCCGGGGAACTCTCAAATGACTTTTTTTATTGATAAATTTTATATGAAATACACTTTGAAAAAGTTTTTAACGTTTCAAAGTTTAAAATATTTGAAGATTTTGAAACAAAATTGTGCAATTTTGCACAGTTACAAAATTAATGAAAAATATAGCAATTTCAAGAGATATTTAAAAGTATTATAGAGATTCAAAAATAATTAATGACTACAAAAGATTTAAAAAAATGTCTCAAGATTTGAAAACATTTCAAAAGATTTCTATAAGTTTCGAGAAAAAATCCGAAATATGTTGGAAGAATACTTAAATTTTCAACTAATAAACAACGAATTTTCAAAAAAAGGTCAATCTTCAAGAAAAAAAAAAGGAATTTTTAAACTATACAATTAATTCCCTTCTAAAAAACAACAAATTAAAAAAACATATTTAAATTTTCAACCACAAAAATCCATTTTTTTCAAAAATGTACATTTTCTTTTATTTTGTTTAATCTTCTCAATATTAAAATTACCTTTTTAAGTTTCAAAACTATGTGTTAAAGGATTTGGAATTTTTCTTGATTTTTTTTTTAATTGTGCAAAATTATAAAAACTGCCTTGAAATCTTCCAGAATCTTTTTTAAACAAGTTTATTACAGTTTTTGTAATGTTCTTAAATGTTTTTGAATATTCGCTTGAAATTGATTTTTCAAAATAAAAAATTATGCTGCAAACATGAACTGATCGATAAAAATATTTTGGTGTCAAAAATAATTTTTGTACTCTTAAAATACTTTTTAAAACTCTTTACTGTTGTTTTTATAATATTTATGCATATTTAGGGTTAAACTATTCAAAAAAAAAAAAAGAAATAGAAACAAAAAAAAATTTCAAATGTGCAAGAAAGTGAACCCACAACGAGAGACTCTCCAGTCTGGAACCTAGACCATTGGCCCATCGTGGCTTGTTCAATTTTCCTATAAATTCAAACCGATAGTGATTGTGCACGAGTTTCTTACAACCTTTTTGCTCATAAACCGTTTTCTATCTAAGTAAACGGTTTCAGCTTTTTTCATCTCAAATTAAGCCGTCTTCGCTCACAGAAGATGTTTAAAATCCGTGTCACGCGCACTTCCCTTGTAAGAAAATAATTTTGAACCAATAAAGAAACAAATAGAATAGTTACATGTTTTAGAATTTTTTTAATTGTGCAAAATCATAAAAATTGCTTTAAAAACTTCCATATTCTTTTGTGAAGATTTTCAGATGAGGTGGGAGATTGCAATTGATGTTGCAGTAAATCTGGCTAATGGTAACTCCTCGCGTAGAAACTTTAATGGTAAATCATTTTAGAAATTGCTAACTTTCATCATTTACCGACGCGCAACGTGCGCCTTTAAAGTAACTCTTACTTGCATCCGCCAAGATGGCGCAGTTATCATCGCATGTTTTTCACATTCTCCTGTATTCTCTTATTCCATTATTTCAGCAATCTCCCACCTCATCTCTGGCTACACCATTGTGGGACAAAATCTCGCCCACAACGAGAGAGCGGCAGTACGAAGTCAAAAGCAAGCCGCTCTTCTAGCGTTTGGCACAGCCTTTCCACGTACTGGGAGAGCCGCTTACTCAAACTTCTTTCCGTGTATGGAATGTTTTAGGGAATACAGGGAATACATTACAAGACACTGGAGGTTTATAAAGTTCAATAATTAGGTTAATAATAGGTATATATCACTTTAGAGTGGTTTCATTTTTCATTATTTATGTTTTATTTTTCAATCGATTTTAAATATTGTAAAGCTAAAATGATAATAAATAATAATTATTTTTTATTCATTAAATTAGTCAACATTTTTACTGTATGCTTACCTCTGATAATTACCTTTCTTTTCGTGCTATTTTAGGCTATAATCACAATTTTGGGGATTTTAAGAGAAAAGCCGAAAAATTATTAACTTGACCTCACATGCTTTCTTGTTATATAAAAACTTTATAAAACCTTCAATATCTTGAAATATTAATCTCAACATTAAAAAATTTAGTTTTTACAATTTTATTTTAATTGGGAAACAATTGTAATCGGAAATTAATTGTGAATAATTGTAAGATAAATGTGACAAAATTTGTTTTATAAAGAAATATCTCATGATTTTTAAAGGACGAAACAATTTTAACGGAAAGTCTTTGCAGTATTTTAATAACTAATGAACATATTTTCAGAATATTTGTTCTTGATTCCTCCTCCCTGATTGGGTCAACCATGGTACAGAAAACATTCGTGTAATTTCAAACAAAAACTGTACTCTGTATGAATTGATTTTGAAAATTAAAAATATTAAAAACTTTTATAAATATTCCTAAATTTTATTTGAATATGATACAGATTGATTTTTATTTGAAAAATTCTTGTAAAAAGTTGGTCATTTTTAAAATTTTACGACATTTTTGTACCATGTTTGACCTAAGGGAATATATTTCAGGAATGAAATTATAAAAATATCTCAGTTAGTGTTTGGTTGATACTTTTTTTTTAAATTTTTATTTGACGTATCTGAAATATTGAAAATTTTTGTAAAATTCTTTCAAGAATCCTATATGAAAATTATATTTATATTAGCTTAAAATACGCAAAAAAGTTAAAAAATAAACAGTTATTCAAAATTTTTATTTTGCATACAAAAATATTTTTCAGCTTGAATTTTAATTTTGTTGACATTTTTATTTTTTCTTCTTTAAAAAAGTTTTTGATTTGAAAATTTATTTATTTGGTTGAAATTGCATTCCTTGAAAGTTGCAATTATTACATTTTTCGTTGGAAAATCAGCTTTTTTGGTTGAAAGTTCTTTTTTTTAGTTAAAAATTTAACTGCTTAGTTAAAACTTATATTTTTTGTTGAAATTTAGATTGACGTACAGAAATATTCAAAAACCTTTGAAAATTCTTTTAAGAATCTCAGGAAAATTATATTCATATCTATAACCTCAAAAATAAATAACTTAAAGAATAAATAGTTATTCGAAATTTCAATTTTCTACTAAAATAATTTTTTGCCGCAAATTATAATTTGGTTGTAATTTTCCTTTTTTCTTGACTAAAAATCGTTTTTACTTGGAAATTTATTTATTTGGTTAAAATTCATTTTTTCAAAGTTAAATTCACTCGTTTTTTATTTAAAATAGTTTTTTAATTGAAATAGCAATTATCACGTTTTTTGCTGGGAACTAACCTTTTTGCCTGAAAATTAAACTATTCGGTTGAGAATGTTTTTTTTTTGTTCAAATTTTAACTTGAAATATCTGAAATCTTAACAAATATTTCGAAATTTTTGTAAAAGGATTTTAGGTGAAAATTAATTGTAAATAATTGTAAAGTAAATTCAACGAAATTTATTTTATAAAGAAATATCCCGTGATTTTAAAAAGACAACACTGTTTTGAAGATAATTCTTTATAGTATTTTCATAACTAATGAACATAATTTCAGAATATTTTTCCGTGACTCTGCCCTAGGGTCAAACATGATCCAAAAAACTGTCGTAAAATTTCAAATAAACGCTGTACTCTGTATACATTAATTTTAAAAAGTGAAAAATATTAATACTTTTTATAAATATCCCTAAATTTTATTTGAACACGATACACATTGACTTTTATTTTAAAAAATTCTTGTAAATAGTTCGTCATTTTTGAAATTATACGACATTTTTATTATAAGACATTATAACATTATATTTTATAATATTTTAATATTGACATTATAAGACATAAAGTCTTGTGCAGCCGTCGGTTACGGACGTGTCTCGATTCGCTTCGTTTCAGTTTTCTGAGATTCTTTGAGAATCTCAGATTTTTCTGTATATAAAATTGGTGTGTCGTGAATGTGCTTGTGCCCGGTTTGTTTTTGACTTCTAACTTTTTGTTAATTCGTTTAATTGTTTCTAATCGGTGCAAGGTTCTTCAAAAAAGTTATTTTTATTACGTTGCAATTACGATACCATGGGAGCGTGTCCGGAGTGCAACGTAGTGATTTCAAGATGTGGTCCTGAGGTTATAGCCTGTATAAAGTGTAGCAATCTCTTCCATTTAACATGTGCTAATGTTGGGATCACAAAAAAAACTGTTGAACAACTTAAAGAAGGTCAGATTGAGTATGTCTGCAAGGGATGTAGTTTTTCGACTACTAGTGCCACCTCTACGGCAGCTAATACCTGCTCTACCTCCGGGTCTCGTTGACCTTTTACGTCAAGTGGTCTCGGTGGCCCAAAATGAGATTTTAACGAGATTGAGTGAATTCGAAACCTGACAACAGGTTTTCAATGAGAATTTAAACTCTACCCTTTTAGAAATAAAGACTGACCTTTCCAATAACACTCGTCGTATTGATACGCTTGAAGCTGGCTCTAAAGTACAAAATGAGGAAATTTGTACTGCTCAAAAGGAAGTTAAGGACCTTAAGGCTAAAGTGGTTGCGCTTGAGCATGCGCAGAATGTTAATGACCAAGCAGCTTTACTTACTACGCTTGAAATTCATGGTCTTCCAATGAAGCCAAACGAGGACCTTATGGCCAACGTTGAGTCAATTGCCAGGGCTCTTGATGTACCAATTGCCAAGAATGAAGTTGTCAACCTCCACCGAATCATCAAAGCACCATCACACAACCCACTACCCCTCCGATCATTGTAGTGAAGTTCAGCCGCCAAGAGCTTAGAGATAAAATGATAGAGAGACGTAAAGTCAAAAGAGATTTTTCTACATCGAATACTGGATGGACCGGAAATGAGAAACGCTTTATTTATCTTCGTGAGGCCTTAACACACCTCAACCGGAAAATATATGGTATTGTTCTCGGTCTTCGAAGAGACAAGAAAATCAAATATCTTTGGACTTCTGGTGGGAAAATTTTTTGTAGAAAGGAGGATGGTTCGTCGAGAATACACCTTACAAATCTGCAATCTGTAGAGGGACTTCAATAGCAACCATGGGCTAAGTCCAATATTTTTTTAGCCTTTCTCCGACTAACCTTAGCATTAATTTCAAAGAGGTACTTAAATTTCTTTATGATATTATTATTGTTTGCTAATTTGATGCCCGTCGGTGAATATATCTTCAATATTTTTTTAGATTTTTACACCTTGTATATATGTATCTTCAGATAGCAAACTTGATCTCATATTCAAACTAGTAGCTTTAAATCTTGCTTTTGGTCTTTTTGAGAATAATTGTATATTATTTGGATTAATTGTGTACCTTGGATACCTTAAATGTTCTCATTTCATCCTAATATTCACAGCTCTCCGGATATCCGGATATCGATTTACGAAATCATGTCCACTTCTGTTGAGAATTTGTCTAGAGACATACGTCACACGTCACTGTATTCGACACTGTTTATTATCCCTTTTGTATCTTTTTTATTTGTACTCATTACCGATTCTCTAATTTGAATTGTAATCACTTAGTTTGGGGTATGTTAATAATTGTTCTTTGTCTCAGTCAATTTTTACACGTGCTGCGTGAGTTTTTTATTTTTTAATTGTTTTTCTAATGAAATGTTTTTCCTAATATATCCATGGATACCTTGAGCATTTGTCATGTGAACGCCCAGTTTCTCTTGGCACATTTTCTAGAATTCAAGCATTTCTTCAGTACATGTTCCTACCATATGATAGCTGTTTCTGAGACTTGGTTAACTCCAAATATACCCTCTAGTCTCGTTACAATTGACAACTATTCGCTCTTTCGAAGAGACAGAGACGAGAGAAGGGGTGGTGGAGTTTGCCTTTTCCTGCATGATAGTCTAAGTGGGACCGTGGTTGATGTGAGTCCAGTAGCTACTCATCCCATGACCGAGTTTCCCTTTGTTGAAGTTAAATCAACTTCTGATAATGTTTTAGTGGGAGTGGTCCATAAACCACCCAATGCCTTCTATGGCACTGAGCTAAAATCGATAATTTTTTCACTTATTCCTAACTTTAATAACATTATACTTACTGGAAATTTTAACACTAACTTGAATCTTACTTCCAATCATTCTAAATATCTAACATCCTTGGTATACTCTTCGGGACTCTCGATTGTACCTCATGATTCCACTCATCATACTGATCATTCCAGTACTCGTATTGACTTAATGATTGTGAACGATATTGATAAGGTTGTCTCCTACGAACAACATGCTATTCCTTTTCTCTCTAATCACGACTTGATTAAAATCACCTTTAAATTTTCTTTTAATTTAAATTCAAAGTCAACCCTAAGGCTAGTGCGGAATCTTTCTAAAATTGATGAACATACATTCCACGAGCATCTAATGACGTACGATTGGGGAACAATATTACTATATACAGATATAAATAATAAGATCAACGCTCTGACTAATTACCTAGTAAGCGCATTCAACACAAAATTTTTGCTATAAAAATCGATTTAAAAAATATATCTAGAGCCACATACGCGCGCTCCGCGCGCGACCAATTTATTTTCATGTAATTATTTTATTTGGAAATGAAGTTCAATAAGATACCATGAAATTAATTTTAACTTCAATCATTTTTATTTCTACACGGCTTCGCATGGACACCCTCTCATGATGCGGAATAAATAATTGTGCAACTCTAAACATTTTCATGCAACTTTGGAAAAAAACCTATAAAATGTCGGCGAGTACAAATTTTCATAGAAATACACAGTAAATGATCTCGACTCGAGAAGAGTTCAGATGTCAAGCCATTTCGAGCGCGCATAGCACTCGGATGGATGACCATCTGCGACGTATACGTCCGAGTTGTGTATTCGCTGCGTTTTAACCTCGGTTTCAACTAATGTCGAGCAGGAGCTTTGACAGGAGGGTTTCTTCGACAAATTGCCAAACTCTTCATTTGATCATGAAAATATTTTAAATATTTAATAAATCTTGGAGATTTGAAGAGCATAATAAAGTCATCGGAAAGATATTCTTAGTTAATTCTGAAAAAAATTCACCCTATTCGTTAAAAACTAGCCAAATTCTAATTTTTTGTATGAAAGTTGTTTAAATAATTAATAATTCTTGTAAATTTACAAAACAACATAGAAAAGAGCATCGGAAAGACAATCTTAGTTGACTCCGTAAAAAAATTGTGTCTATTCCTTGAAAAATACCCAAACTCTGAATATGTTTATGAAAAATATTTAAATAATGAATAATTATTGTGCATGTGCAAAATAATGTACGAAATTCTTATTTGAAATGCATACTTGGTTTCTTCCGTAAAAAAAGTGAGCCTATTCCTTTGAAAATAGACAAACTCTGAATATGCAAATAAAATAAAAAATACAGTTTTTTGAATGATTAACCCTAGAAGGACTATATGGGGTTATACTATCCTCTAAGGACTACATGGGGTGATACAGAACCCCAAACTTGTACCGTGGCACAGTGCTTTTTATTTGTAGCAAACAACTTTAATATAGTAAATTTTCTTCGATTTTTTATGAAGAAAACAATGGTAATAATTGTATTCTGTTTATTTTACAAAAAATTTCAAATAATTAGTTTAAAAAAAAACACACACAAAAATTCCGCAAAATTGATTTTTTTATAACAAATAACTTAATTTCTCAACAATATTACCGATTTTAAAAAATCAAACGGGATTCAAAAGAAGAATAGTCACGCTCTAAAGTTATATAAGGCACTTTTTCTCGTTTTTTAAAAAACATAATTATTTCAACATATGAAGTGGAGAGAACTAGAGGAATATGATAAATGGCAAAAATGTTTACAAAAAAGCAATAAAATTAATTATTCAAATTAAGATTTATTATAAAGGACTCAAAATGGTACAAAAATTAAAAAATGAGGAAATAATACCTTACATAGGTTAATTTATTGTTCAGCGGAGCAATTAGAGCACAGAACGATCCTGTGCTCCAATTTCTTGATCTCGTCCGAAAAGTAATTTTCCGAAAGGTCTGCGAAATACTCCTCCGCGGCGTCGATAATTTCCTCGCGTGAGCTGAATTTTTTATTAATGAGCCATCTTTTGAGGTTTGGGAAGAGATAATAGTCTGAGGGAGCCAAATCGGGCGAATACGGTGGATGCGGAAGCAATTGGAGCGCTAAAATATCCAACTGAAACAGTTATACTATCAGATGCTCAAGCTTTAAATGGTCCTCGAAATTCAGAAATTTACCATACCTCTTTTTTTGCAATTTTTATTTTTTTTTATTTTTTACGCTTCGTTTTTTTCAAATTCATGCTTAAAATATTTAATTGAACCGCTTTAACAAAAAAAAAAAACTAAAATTCACTTACCAAAACAATTCTCATACTCGAAAGACTATGTGGGGTTACGCGTCACCCCAAGCGATATTCATAGACGCACAGAACTCACAAATCACACTACTGACCTCACTCACTGACAAAAATCGACTGACGTATAGTTGAAGTGAATTATGGTTAGGGTCCCGCACCCAACCATAGCTGTCCACAGTCAGAAACGCACTTCAAAATTTGAATGGGATGCCGTATAACCCCGTATAGTGCTTCTAGGGTTAATAATTATTATAAATTTGCGAAGTATCGTAGGAAATAGTCCTTGTAAAGACATTCTTAGTTGCCTCCAATTTGCTGATAAAAATTGTTTAAATAATTAATAATACTTGGGAATTTACAAAGTATCACAGAAAAAAAGTTATAGGAAATATATTCTTAGTTAATTCTGTACAAAAATGTAGCCTGTTGGTTGATAAATAACCAAACTGTGAATTTGATTATGTAAATTGTTTAAATGATTAATAATTCTTCTAAATTGACAAAGCAACGTAGAATAGAGTCATCAGAAAGACATTGTTAGTTGAATCCGTAAACAAATTGTGTCTATTCCTTGAAAAATACACAAACTCTAAATATCTTTATGAAAATTGTTCTAATAAATAATAATTATTGCAAATGTGCAAAATAATGTAGAAAAGTTTTATTGGAAATACGTACTTTCTTGCTTCCGTAAACAAATTGAGCCTATTAGTTTCAAAACAGCCTAACTTCTGTAAAAAAATTTAGCCGATTCGTTGACAAATAGCTAAACTCTGAACTTGTTTATGAATATCGCTCAAATAATTATTAATTATTGTACATTTGCAAAGTATTGTAGACATCTTGATGCACTAAACTAATTTATCGTAGTCGTTGAAAAATGGCCAAGTTCTTGATTTCCTTATGAAAATTGTTTAAATAATTAATAATTCTTGGAAATTTGCAAAGCATCATATAAAAAAGTCATCTGAATAATATTCGAAGTTAATTCTATAAAAAATGTAGCCTATTAGTTAAAACATAGCCAAATTCTAAATTTTTAAATAAAAATGGTTGAAGTCATTATTAATTCTTGCAAATTTACAAAGCAACATAGAAAAAGAGTCTTTGGAAAGACATACTTAGTTGACTCCGTAAACAAATTGCGCAAAAATGTCACCGAAAAGATATTCTTATCTAATTCTGTAAAAAATTAAGCCTATTCGTTGAAAAATAGACAAACTCTAAATTTTTAATCTAAATTGTTCAAACAATTAATAATTCTTATAAATTCACAAAACATAGTAAAGAGTTATCGGAAAGACAATCTTATTTGATTCCGTAAACAAATTGTTCCGAATGTGTTTATGAAAATTGTTAAAATAATTAACAGTTATTGTAAATTTGCAAAGTAGCATAGGAAAGACTTATTTTTAATACATTATTTTTGGTTCTGTAAATAAAATGAGCCAATTCGTTAAAAATAATGATATTACAAATAATAATTCTTGTAAATTTACAAAGCAGCATATAAAATAGTCATTGAAAAGACATTCCTAGTTGACTCCGTAAACAAATTCGGCCTATTCCTTGAAAAATAGACAAACTCTGAATACGTTTGGGAAAAATGTTAAAATAATTAATAATTATTGTATATTTGCAAAGTATTGTAGAAAAGATTTATTAGGAATACATTCTTTCTTGATTCCCTAAACTAATTAATCCTATTCGTTGAAAAATGGCCGGGTTCTTAATTTGTTTATGAAAATTGTTTAAATAATTAATCATTCTTGAAAATTTGCAAATCACCATACAAAAAAGTCATTGGAAAGATATTCTTAGCTAATTCTGTAAGAAAATTTAGCATATTTGTTAAAAAATAGCCAAACTACCTATTTGTTAACAAAAAAGGCAAACTTTAAATTTCTGTATGAAAATTGTTTAAATCATTATTAATTCTTGTAAATTGACTAAGCAACATAGAAAGTAGTGTTCAGAAAGACTTTTCTTAGCATCATAGGAAAAAGTAATCTGAAAGATATCGCCTTTCCAATCTTCGAGTCCAAGCTTAAAACTGGATATAACTGGATTTAAATGAAAACTAAGTATTGAAATAAATGAAATCATATTTTCAATTGCGTTATATTTCAAAGTTGGTTTATAAATAAAAAATTAACAAAATTTATTATAAAAAATCCAAACACAAATTTTCCGAAATGTCAAAAGCTTTATTTAAAAAATATAAACAGAACTCAAAATTAGGAAATTTTCAAACATTTTGAAATGTAAATGAACTATGACTGAAACGTTAAATTGAAAGTGAATTTTTCAAAATACGAAGAAAGTATTAAAAATGTTAACAAATGTGTCAAAGGAATCTTATATATACCGAAGTGTACAATTGTACATGCATATACTTCCTTTAAGCTTTTTATGAAAACAAACATCTCGAATTCAAATAAACACAGTTGCATTTTCAACAACATTCTCGTAGAGTAGGTGCTAAACTAGCTGGTGCGCGACCCGGTGGACTCGGATCGTCGACTCACCACTTTTAGTTATTTTTGATGTTGGCACAAATTGAATTTTAAAAAAGTTCTTGTAGAGTACGTGCTAAACTACCTGGTGCGCGACCCGGCGCACCCGGATCGTCGTCTCATCCCTTTTAGTTATTTTGGATGTTGGCACAATTTAAATTTTAAAAAATTTCTCGTAGAATACGTGCTAAACTACCTGGTGCGCGACCCGGTGGACCTGGATCGTCGGCTCACCACTGTTAGTTATTTCGGATGTTGGCACAATTTGAATTTTAGAAAAGTTCTCGTAGAATACGTGCTAAACTACCTGGTGCGCGACCCGGTGCACCCGAATTGTCGGCTCACCACTGTTAGTTCTTGTGGATGTTGGCACAATTTGAATTTTAAAAAAGTTCTCATAGAATACGTGCTAAACTACCTGGTGCGCGACACGGTTCACCCGGATCGTCGGCTCACCACTTTTAGTTATTGTGGGTGTTGGCACAATTTGAATTTTAAAAAAGTTCTTGTAGAATACGTGCTAAATGACCTGGTGCGCGACACGGTGCACCCGAATCGTCCACTCACCACTGGTAGTTATTTTGGATGTTGGCACAACTTGAATTTTGAAAAAGTTCTTGTAGAATACGTGCTAAACTACCTGATGCGCGACCCGGCGCACCAGGATGGTCGACTGATCATTAGTAGTTATTTTGACTTTTGGAACAATTTAAATTTTTAAAAAGTTCTCGTTGAATACGTCTTGAACGACCTGGTGCACAAAACTAAGTAACGGCAACGGTAACTAATCTTAGACATACCGACTTTCAAAGATAGGAGGATAAATAATCATAACTTCCCT
The DNA here is from genome assembly GCA_932178445.1 of Andricus quercusramuli. Taxonomy (NCBI): domain Eukaryota; kingdom Metazoa; phylum Arthropoda; class Insecta; order Hymenoptera; family Cynipidae; genus Andricus; species Andricus quercusramuli. The sequence continues at coordinate 12,942 of CAKNXH010059823.1, read as the reverse complement.
ACTCTTTGATAAAATGTATTAATATTGCATGTAGATCAATCGATTCGTCTCGAACCAAGGACTCTTTTATATTCTCGCATGAACTTTGAACTATGTTGAAAAAAAAGTTTTACTATTAAAACCGTCTTTTTGAATATTATGTATTACCATAGCTTCCTTATTCTGCAATAAAATGTATCAATGTTCTAGGTCAATCGATTCGTCTTGAATCAACACAACTTTTCTATTCTCACATCAAATTTAAATTATGAAAATGAGAAAAATTTTATTTAAATATAGATTTAAAAAATATATAAATTACCATAACTTCGATACTCTTTAATAAAATGTATTAACATTATAGGTAAATCGGTTCGTCTCGAACCAAGGAATCTTTTACATTCTTGCATCAGCATTGAAATATGCTAATGAAAAACGTTTGACTATAAAAAACCGATTTTTAAAATATTACTTACTCCGACTCCCTTTGGGAAATGTATCGACAGCATGACAATGAAATTCCAGATCGACTCGCGTCCTCGTCGAGTGCATGATGGGTTGGATCATGGTCGATTGTACGTCGTGATTTTCTCAACTCCGCAGCCTCTTTCGAGCAACGCACCAAGTGCAACCTTGTAACCCTCTCATTGAGCCCCGCTCTGAGACAAATGAGTTTATTTCATTCAATAAACAGTTTTATTTGCTGAAATCCGGAAATCAGTTTTTCTCTCTTCGTATAAGAACAAATTACCCTTGGTCCGACACCTCCACAAAAGTATATGTATATTATGTACATGTTTCAAGTATTACGGGTGGGGGGTCAAACCCTGCCCCCCCTGGATATAGCCTTGCTAGCGACTTCCGTTGCTTGAATTTGGTTAATATTTCTTTTTTTTTTTAAATACAAAAATTAAGAAAAAGGATGGATTTAATTTTGACAAAATTATTAAATTTTGTCTCGATTTTTGTCAGAAAAATTAATTTGCAGTATAAACAATTTTAAGGCAATAAAAGAGTTCGATAGCTGTTTTAATATCTTTTGAAGCATTTTTTAAATTTCGAAATTTTGCTCTGTGAAAAGACAGACTTACAGTGACTTGAGCAAAGAAAATGCCAAATTCGCAATAAAATATGCAGTAGTAGTGATATATTTTGGCCATATTTTCGCATGGTTAAAGAAAATATCCGGATAACAGAATTACTACTTCTTACGCACTAAAAACATATTGCTCCCTTGACCACAAAACATTATATCTTTATTGGGTACGAACATGTCCTTGATATTTACCGGATATGAGAGGCAGCACACGCGGCGGCCAAAGCCTAAAATCCCTTATCGATAGAAATTTTAAATTTACATAAGTTAGCACCTGTACATTGTATATAAGTATAATAAATGATTGCTTTGAAAATGTATATAACATTTTTCAAAATGAAGAAAAATAATAGAGGAAACTTTCTTGCAAAAACTTTTCGTGAAGAATTTGTCTTTTCATTCCAGCTAAACCCGTTCCAGTTTCGTTGTTGGTTATGAACATAACCTTAAAAATTACTGGTTGAATGTCGACAAGCGGAAAATAAGGGAAAAAGTTTAGCAGTGATTCATGTGGTGAGGGTGCAGGAGTTGGAAGTGAATGGAATAAAGAAAATTCAGTGCAGCTTTATCAGACAAACGTCTAGTATGTTAGTTCTCCCCCATACGACGTTAAATTACAGGTATTTATTAAATAAAAATATATTGTAACATAAAGAGAAGTATTAGGGAAATCTATAATTATAATTTTAAATTTCCTAACACCACACAACAATTCGAATTGCCTTTCCTAGCTTCTTGACTGCGTTCTGTCACTTCTGCCATAATCAGCAAACCTAAGAAAAAAGTTTTTTCGCATAGCGAATAGTTAAAAAAACGCTTCACTTGAAACTCAAGACAGCTAATAAAATACTTAATTTAATTAAAATTAAATTATACTCCATAAATATTCTGGGCTAATTAAACTTTCTAACTTCAAAATCTGACAACTAGCTATATTATTACTATATTACTTACCCAATTAAAGGTATGCTCTCCGGTGACCACTTGACCAAACCAGTCCTTGGTTATGAAATTTTTTTTGGTGTTCACCATGTCCAAACGCAATGATATGCCGCTCTCAAAATTTGGAATCTAGGAAATGAGATAATAAATTGCGTTTGTATATTTAGTTTCAGTAATAATGATGAAAACAAATTTCCATGTAAAAAAAAAATGTGTAAAATTATTTTCATTTTTTTTTGGTGCTCACTACGTCTACACGGATTGAGATATCGTGTTTAGAATTTGAACGATTAAATAAAAAGCACTAGAGAACGTTCGTATACATCAACATGTTTATAATTTCGAAGAAATTTCATTTATAAATTGATAAAATATGATATTACCACTCGAGTTGTAGCACTTTGTGCTGGTAATGTTTGGCTTGATGCATTTCAGATTTTCTGATTCACGTATGTTGAAAACTGACACAAATTTTAGACTAAATCGTCTAAACATTTAAAAAAATCGATATAAACAATAACATTTGCACATTCGTTGCAAATCAAAAAATAAGTATCTGCACACACGTAACCTGTCATTATTTTTGGAGCATTTCTAGCAATTTCTAGTGGAAAAAAGGAACTTTCAACGTCGATAAAGTAGAGATCACATGACCAAGCTCGGTTATGAAATTTTACACATTTATTTGTTACATTGAACATTTTTTTCAAAATTGTTACTGGAACTAAATATACAAACGCAATTTATTGTCTAATTTTTTCAATTCGAAATTTTGAGAGCAATATATCATTGCGTTTGGACATGGTGAACACCAAAAAAAATTTCATAACCAAGGACCTTTTTCGAAAAACAAGAGTATTGAAATACTTTATGTGATATTTGCAATCCGATAAGTGATCTGTCATAGCCAGAGAAATTCAAAAATCAACTATCAAACCGTTTAATAAACTCAAGGAAAAGTTTTTTTCCCCTAAATCGAGATTTTATCAGTTTTCCTACAGACACTCTCTTCATCTGATGGTTAAACTCTTATTTTCAGTATAAATTTATTTATTTGCGACCGCATGTAAACAAATGAAATTCATCCATAAAGAATTGCCACTTTCAGGCAACAGATGGCGCCAGGCTGTTTCCGTGACCGTACCCAATTAGGAGGTGATTTACCAGCAAGGTATGACATTTAGAATTAATTTGCCATCACAGTGACGCAATGATCTACATAAGCGGTATTTTTAGGTTTCGTATCCGCAAGCAGAAATCCTTATGGTTTTGGTCGGTCGTTCATCGCATTGTTTTCCAGGGAGGGGAAGTTAGGTGAAATTTGGAGAGAGGAAGTGAGGTAAAATAAGGGATGGGGGAAATTATGAGGGGGAAGTATTGGGAGCATGTAGATGGGAAAGAAGGGGTGGGAAAGTAGGTGAAGTGAGGGGAGGTGAAGTAGAGGACATTATTAGAAATGAGAGTGAGTAGGGGGTGGGGGAAGTGAGGACTGAGAAAGGGGAGTGTTAGCTGGGGAAGCGATGAGAGGGGGAAGAAGTTAGGGAAGGGGGTGATGTGAGGGATGGTTAAGTATGGGGGGGGGGGTTAACGACTTAATAGGCTACGAACCCCTCTTATTTAGGAGCGCGGTTCCTACTTTGACCATTTTTGCTTCCTCATAGAGGAAGCTTTGTAATGGTGACATTTTTCAAAATTTTTAAATTCATTTAATTAAACCCTCCCTAATTTAAAAATGTCTAATACAATGTTCTAAGCAATTGTCCGGATGTGTGTGTGTGTGGATATGTGGATGTCACGCTTTATTGTGAACACGATAACTAGAAAACGGTTGCAGATAAATTGATGAAATTTGGAGAGCTTATTTTCCTCACTAATATCTTGAAACTGACCGAAGGATTTCTAAAAATATGTATTGCATTTTTTTCTAGCACTCAATAATATTTTAAAAATCGGTTTTTTATAGTAAAACTTTTTTCATTCGCGTAATTCAAAGTTGATGCAAGAATATAAAAGATTCCTTGGTTCGGGGCGAATCGATTGACCTATAATATTAATACATTTTATTGAAGAGTAGGGAAGTTATGGTAATTTATATATTTTGAAAATCGGTTTT
>CAKNXH010059822.1:133360-181827 GCA_932178445.1 Andricus quercusramuli | reverse complement strand
TTACACAAGATCACTGTATCCGTTTTTGGTTTTTGGATTCCACCGCGACGTGTTTGTGGAATCCCACTTCCTACACCAGAAAAATTGTCCTGTAACGTCCCGGGAATATATTGGCGCGAAATCAAATTGAATTGCAACAAATTTGAATAAAAAAAAAACTATTTCTACTGAATTAATTTTAGAAATTCGGGGTGAATAATTAAAGCAAACGGATTAATTTTCCTTGCACTTTATAAATTTATTCTTCTTCGATCAAAAAAATGGTACAAGTCCCAAATAATTAGACAGAATTCGGACAAAGATTACCCGTCGCGAGTCAGTCAAAATCTGATCTCTCAGATCGATGGTGTTCGCGGGCTCCAAGATCGCGCAGCAATCCATACCTCTCTCGCGCAATCCTACTCCCAATCACTCACATACATTCAGCCAATCATGATCTGAATTTGTACCCCCATGTTAACCAAAAATGACCTAATTCCCACGTTAAACGATGATGTAAGCTCGACCGAACTTACTTCTCAAGTAAATATCGTTAGGCACGTTTTCGTAATATGCGTTGAAATCTCATTTCACTTTTCACTTACAATTTGTCAAATAACTTATTCTAACATAAATTCGTTGGTTCTTTTGCGTATCCCATATACATAATTTATACCTAAATTCTGGCTCAAACTAGTTTTTGAACAATATTCCTTTCATTCATTTAATCATTTCAAATAATATCTTGAAGTTATATATCATCATCATAACCAATCCCTTTCAATTAACTGCCTTTGGAAATTGAAGATAAACCACGTTCTCTCATTTTCATTTCACACTCAATATAACTTAAAACAGACCTGAAATGAACAACATTCCTTAAAAACACGTACAAAATCTTAAATCAAGTCAATATAAGAGTTTCGAAATTCCTTAAGCTACATAGTCGGTTCGCTTCCTATAATACCAAGTCTCTCTCTTTTTTATTCATTTGAAAACCCAAATTCGATTTATTTAATAATTTGATTATTAAATCTTTATAGTCATTGAATCATTTATAATTTTATATTCAAACAGTTCGCGCTATTTCTATCATCCAGGAGGTGCTGCCTCTATCGGGCAAAGTAAACGCTAAAGAACAATCGTTACATCCCAGGATCTGCAGTCGAATTTTATTCCGTTGTAGCCATCTGTTGATTCGTTGAAAGAGAGTTCGGAATGCTGCCGTTGAGTGGTGGAAACCACTGCCGCTAAACTAGGTCAAGTTTAAATAAAAACACCATTGTTTATGTTCACTAAATCAATAGATTTATTCAATAGTTTTCTTTTAATTTATTGTTTACAGTTTTGGTTGATGCACATGAGTGCAACAATTAATCGCGAAGCGCGTCGCGTTACAAGCTTGTAATTATTTGAGTCCTTGATTTACGTTGAATCACAGTTTTCATAAGAGCAAAATTACAAAACTGAGAGTCGCAGGTTTAAAGTTATTTCAACGGTTTTCGAAGAACAGAATCTGCCCTTTTTTGTCTGTGCGTGCTTTTTTAAAACTTACAAATGGGAGGAGATTTATTCCCTCTCCTCGGCCAAGAACCAATCACATTGCTTACGTCATGGAATTTTCCTACAGATTAGCCAATAAGAAAGTAGGTCAATTTGCTCCGCCTACAGGATATGAGTCATAAAATGAGTCATTCGATGATTGACATGTCTAAACACGAAATAGTATAAACAAGTCCAAAGTCCATTCTACATCCGGTCTGACTGGCGCCATACACTCATTAATGATACTAAATTTAGACCTATGACTCATTAAATAAACAAACACTTCACTTTAAGACGCAATTTATTGTGTACTGCGTAGATGTTTGAGCTAACATAACCTAACTTCAGGAGAGAGAGAGAGTACTGCATTATGTGTAACTATTTTATGCAACTAACAGCTTGCAACCTATTTAGGCTTTGTAATATGCAGTTTCTCATATTTGAAACTTCCTTTCAACTTTTTGTACTTGAACGTTATTTCGTATTTGTATTTCAGCTTCTGATCATTTTAAATTATTCAAATTGAATTTGGAGCTTCTTGCCGCGCTCCCCAGAGTTCGTTGGTGTGCATTTTATGTTACGTTTCGCGCAGGTCTCATGGCTGCGAAACTCTCTCATTGGTGGTTCGTGCTGTTGTTTAAATTATAGGAATAAACCCGGGAATTTTTGAAATAAAAGATGTAAAATATTTATATTTGAATAAAAATATATATATTGTCGAACTTTAAACAAAATTAGGCAAATCCGGATCAAAAATTTAAATCTAATATTCGAAAAAGGAGCCTGAGTCGAATAACGAACCGAACTCTAGGCTGTCAAGAATTGATCTACTTTGCTCTGATCTGTATCATCCAGCATCCACCCTCGCCCTCTTCATGGTCCCATGACCGCAAGCTCGCTGCTCCCACTCCTTACACAGTCGTACACTCACTCACACACACATATCTCACGTACAATTTTTCCCATACCTCTAAATGCTGATTCATGTGAGATGAAACTCACCATCTCCACGTGATTTCTTCGAAAACCTAGATTTGAAACTACGTCGCCCCAAAAGTCGCAGTACTTGAGCCTGTCGCCAGTTTATATAAACATTCGCGGTCCCTAACGTCCGGATATTGCCTTTCAAATTAACCGTAGTATATACAAAGAACACTCATAATCTAAAGCGTTAATAACCTACTTTGGTACATGAAAGAATGCAGATATTTCAATATAAACAATTTTTCAGAGTCATTCGTGTTCTTAAAATTGATTACATCTAGAATAAATTTACGATATCCTTTCTTGAATGGAAATATTAAATACTCGCTACGTGACAAGAAATACATTTTCTCAACACTCGTATATTTTCAAAAGTGTTCTTAGAATAATATCAATAATTAATGTTAAATCGAGCGACTTTTATAGAGCTATTACTTTCGTCGCATATGAGAGTTTATTTATCTCTTAAAATTCTACGTCTTATAATCGATTATTTTAGTACGAGACCGCTCAAATATCAGTCAAAGTCTTAAAATTGGAATATTTCATATAAATTTTATCGCATCTGTGCAAATTTAATTTCTCCCGCACTAGCAGGTGCTGCACTCTTTGTGCAGAAACGAGCGAGATTTAGTCGCTCGTAACATTTAATTCGCAAACGGGCAACACCGTCACAATCACCGATTGTTACATGCCTTCTGGTGGTATAAGAGCACACTGTAATCAAAATCTTTCTTACCTACTGAGTCTAAAGTATCGATGCCGCTGATCAATAGATGGCGCTGCTGAATGCGTGGCGGTACAGAGGGTCCAGAGACAGTGTGGCAACCTAGTGTCATTTTTACTGATTGGCTCCGCCATTTTACTTCAACCTCCGCCACATATATAGATATACTTAATATACCTTGGTAGCGGAGGCGCGTAGTGTGTTTACATTGTTTACATTGATGTAAACAGTATACATCATGATTGTTTTTTCAGCATTTTATGCAGTTAAGATGTACAGAATCGCCAGGTAAATAGTTATTAATAATTTTTTTATGGTTAAATATACAAGTAGTTAAAGAAAACATTCTTAAGTTGGTGTGTGAGTTGTGAATCATTGTCATCAACTATTTAACGATTTTTTTTAACTTACCATACATAACTGAAATAGTATATTGCATTACAAGTGGTAGGCGATGGCCTTTTCGTGACAAGTGCAGTGTTTTTAGGACGAGTCGTAGGTGTGGGCACCAATGGTGCCCGAACCGAAGACGAGTCTCAAAACACTGCATGAGTCAAGAAAAGGACCTACCACGAGACATGCACGAAACTTTTTACAACAAGATCATGAAAATCGTGAAAAAAACGCTACCTGATCGAAGAACTAATTTAAATTTTCCCGCAACTTTGACTTGAGCAATTATAGCGCACCTATAGCGGCGGAGAGGCTACCGGCGTTTATAACCTTATTTCTGAATGCTGTCACGCGTTTGTTCGGTTTTCTTCAATAGTTAAATCAATGTGATATTATCGAAAATAGAAAAAATGTCAGATTCGGACGAAAGTGAAGTCTTTCAGTGTACGCCTCCTATTTCTGCACGGTAAGTCGCGAGACGACCGCGCTACAGTTGTCGCTGAAAACATCGACCTATTTCCGTCTTTATCTAACTATCTTCCTTTCACTTATTGTGAAAATGTGGAATGCTTACGAAAAGAGGCCTTTTCGTAAGCATTCCTCATTTCGTACGTTTTTTATTCGCATCGTTCGAAATGCGCCACATTACACACAGATCATAAGTACGAAAACACGCCATTTTCATGATAGTGTTGTAAAAAAGATATTTTTATAAGTAATCATTTTTTATAAAACGTTTTTATACAAGTTTATACTGTGAAATATTGATTAAACATATTCCAGCTTTGTTCTTAATTGTTTACCCACTACAAAAAATATTTGTAAAATAATAAAAACTGTATCTTCACTGAGCCAATCATCCATTTCAATTCGCAGATTTATTTATTTCTTTTTTATTAATTTCATAAAATAAAATATGATGTACAAAGTGCGTGGGTTTCTTATTTTAATTTTCTAATATATTGAAGTGAAGATACTCTCGGGTATCGGGATTAAAGTTTTTGGTTTCTTATTTATTTTATAAAATAAAAAATGATGTGGATTTGTTTCATTTATTTTCAAATTTATTAAAATAAAGCAAAGATCCACGTGGGTGTGTGGGTTTATTATTTTAATTTTTCAAAATAAATTAAAATACCGCCAGGTATGTAAGAGTTGAGGGTTATGTTTTATTTATTAATTTAAATGAATCAGATTTCCCCGGGTGCGTGGGTTAATAGCTTCTTGTTCTATTTATTTATTTCAATAAATTAACTGTCCCCTGGATGTATGGGTTAATAGCTTGTAAATTTATTTACTTCAATAAATGTATAGTTTTATTGATTTCATTTTACAGGATCTGCGTTTGTGTAATTTTAAAAATCGCGCCGACCTCAGCAAACCAGAACGTAAAATGGCGGCTTCCGGCTAGGTTGCCACACTGTCTCTGGACCCACTGTAGTCAGATCCATTCGTTTAGACTGCACGTTGACGACCCGCAGACAGAGACAGTCACAGTGCGTGTGTGTAAATACACCTTAACTCATGATCCAAGAAGCATGGTCTCGCCACTTGGCGGTACGAAATACGTTCAAGCCGCGTCTCGTACAGCGGAAGACATCTTGGTTACCATGACAACGCAGAGACGCTTTCCTAACTACGATTGAAATTTTTTCGCGTCATGATGTAGCACAGCGTTTCTCAAACTTATATACTTAAATGTAGATAATAAGAATGTAGTTAATACCTGTTTTAATTCTTGAAGATACATAGTTTTACATGTGATAGAAATTGTAAATTTGAAACTATTTTATCCCTAAAGGACACTCGGGATCACTGAGAAACCATGGACTTTCAGATTGTTTTCAGATTGTCTCCTTTCTTTTTCAAGTATTTTCATGGGATAGTTGGATTGTCATAGAGGTTTTGGAGCTATTTTTTTCTAATCATATTTGGAGGTGCGTTAAATGGTACCCTAGTAGCAACGTCTGCCTTGTATGACAGAGGCCAGAGTCTCGCTTAGCATCTGCTCCCCCTAGTCGACCAGACTGGCGGGAGAAATGATCAGACCGGACAAAAACAGAATCTGGTGAATGAAGGAACCAGATTCTGGTATTTAGTTTAAACACTAGTAATTAATGTAGAATATAAAATTAAATTGAAAATCTAGCAATCGGAAATTTAAACGATTCACAAGTATGACCAAACATGCAAGCTTATACGACAACAGGTTATGTTTTTAATCTTTCAGTGTGTCTCCTGGAATATTGTGACGTCTCCGCAGTATATTCTCCCAGAAAGGGCTGAAATATAGTGTAAAACTATTACAGAAACCTATGTAGTACCATTTTACGTTATTTTAATTTTGTCTGGTGTATATCATGACCAGTCTGGGTCAGGATCTGCTATACCAGACTCTGGTGCCAGAACAGCACGCCAAAGCGGAACCAGCCGGGCGCCAGGCTGCAAACAGATTCTTCTTTCTCTGGCGCCCAGCATGCGCCAGTCTGCAGTTATCTTGCTACTAGGGTAATGCCGTAATTGCAACAACTTGCTTTTTCAGCATTTAAAAATAAAAAAATAAAGTGCCAGTCATTTAATGCGGGCCCCTGCATGTTGGCAACCCGCTTGAAGCCGTCGTTAGCAGATTGCAATGATAAGCACATTATTTTTGCATTTTTTTACGCTGAAAAACAAACTTTTTGCAATTACAGCACGACCATATAACGTAAATTTTAACGTATCATTATAATTGCAAAAGTTTACGTATTTATTTTGCTTCTTTTAATAATTATAATGCCATATTACTTTACCATTACTTTAGCATTACGCTGTAGCGTAATGCTTGCGTTCGGCTGGTCCGCCAGGGCAACTAGTACAAATTATTTATAATGATTTCTGTAGTAAAAAGCACAATACAAGAAAATTGTTCAACTGTCATCGTTCTTTTCAGAAGCGATAGTGTAAATAGTATGGGCTTATAATTCTCCAAATATGCTGCAAAGAAGCACTTAAATTTTTAAATAGCACGCTCTTTCACATTTCATACTCGTTATCAATATAAGACATATTTTCCTGATTTTCATTTGAGCTTTATACGATTAGTTATAAGACTGTTTTCGAGTTTTTTCTGCAATTAACACTTGCAGCGTTAAACCTGCTTTAAACTTCCCGCTTGGCGTCCCTTTAAGAATGTCTTCCGCTGTACGAATTCCTACGGGCCATTTGATTGGTTCACTTTTTTTTAGATGCGCGTGGCGAGACCATGCTTCTTGGATCATGACCTTAACTGGAACATCGCGTTTCCTCACTCTGGCAACACTGTTCGAAAGGCTTCGTTTGGCTTCATTTTCAAAAGGTTTGACGAAATTATGTGATTGTACCAAAGGCTGTCAAAAAATCCGTGAAAATGTGTCGGAAGCTCATAAAAAAGACTTTAAACAAGATTTTTTTCACTCATTTGCGAGTAACATTTGCGAGTGAAAGTAAAGCTGAAAGGTCTTCCAAAAATGCAGCATAACACCAACAAATTCCGCAATGAGATCGGCATGTGAATTCCGAGTAAAATAATACCTATAAAGTTTGTATGATCTGCAAACTAACCTCATTCCAACGTGACCTCTTTCGTCTAATTGAGACAATCCGGTCTATCGTATGTTCTGTGGTGATTTATACGAACAAAATGTGAGAAGAAATAAAATTCACTCTTCTATGTTAGTTACGCTTCTGTGATTTCACTGAGTAATTGTATACAAATTTAAATTTTCTCGAAAATGGCCACTGTCCATACGTGGGAAAATGCATGCAGACTCTGTTCTGAAGAGAAGACTGAAATGCTATCGATATTTGGCAACGAAGGCATCCAACGCAAAGTGGCACAAAAGCTCAGAGCATGTTTGCCTGTCCTTGTTTACAAGACAGATCCTTTGCCAAAACAAATTTGCCAATTTTGCGCCGCTCGGCTTGATGATGCCTATGAATTTCGGGAATATTGTCTAAGTGTTTACAAAGCCATGCACGCCAAACTCTTAATGCTCAAGGATTTGGAGGCGGTACATATTTTCCTTGATGCCATGCAGAATTCACCAGATCCTTGTCAAGTGAGTCTTACTAAAATTAAGATTACAAGAATGAAAATATTTTTTCTCTGCCCGAAAATTTGTTAAAATGTTTTGCTAGTAATGGGAACATTTTGAGACCAGGAAAAACGGTTTTTGAAGATAGTGAATTTACTTTTTTTGGCGGGGTGTTTTTATATATTATTAGCAAAAGAATTTAGCTTTAAATCACTTTAACTGTCGCTTGATATGACCTGAAAGTATGCAGTTTTTATTGAGTTCGATTCGAAATTCTTAAAGTTCCTCATATTACCATTCGAAGCATTTCGAATTGTGTAACCAAGATTTTGAACTTTAAATGTTCAATTTGTAATATACAATCTTACGAAAATTGTTTAGTGTTAAAGACATCCAATTATATAATTTAAAAAACTTAAAAATACTCAAGTGGCCATTCGACCGGGAAACTAGAAAAGGACCAAGAATGTTTTGAGCCCGGGAAGAGACATTGAATTTATTTTTCAAACGGACATTTTTCATTCTTAGCTTCAGTAGAAACACATGCATTCAATTTAAATGTAACTCGATATCATGTGGAATTAAACGAGCCCGTTTTAAAATTATTTTTAATGGCTACGATTCCAATTGACCATGGGCTGAGAGACACAGGGACAGAGATTTTGGGGTGCTTGTCTAATGTGAGTCCCCTGGCCTCTCAAAATTTGGGGTGCTTTTTGGAATAAGTCCCCTGGCCCTTCATTAATAGTAATAATCAATGCCACTCGCTTAATCAATGCCATTCGCAATCTGTTTCCAAAACCCCGACTTAGAATTCCGAACACTTCCAACAGAATCACAAAAAAAGCCCATACACACACCACCGCTCCAAAGAGACTATGGTAAGATTACGATATCCGTGGCGACAAAGTTTTAATGCGGAATCCTATAGGATTTTTTGCGAGAAATACAAATCTGGAAGTATTAAATCGATATCTCGAGTAGTTTTCGAAATATCGATTTTTGTAGTTTTTAAAATTCTGTTACCAATTACAGGGGTGCGCTCCCGCCACCTTCATGAGATGTTGGAAAAGGGGTAGGGGTGTGACCTTACATTACTTCTGTGACCGATCACAGGGGTGCAGTACCGCTCCCCATGATGCGTTGCAAAAGGGGTAGGGGTGAGATCTGCATTATTCGATTATTCAATCTAACAGAAAAAATCGATATCTCGAAAACTATTCGAGATATTGATTTAAAGAATTCGTATTCTATTTTCTCGTAAAAAATCCTATCGGAAAACATGAAGAAATAATTTAAATCAAAAACAAAAGTCAATAAATTTAACATTAAAACATTGATATATCGAATACTATTCAAGATATCGATTTAAAACTTTCAGATTCGTGTTTCTCGTAAAAAATCCTATATGTGACCGTCCACGAAGAAAGGGACCTAATGCGGAAAAAATCGATTTTCATTTTCTTACGCAAATCGATAGTATCTGAGTTACTCTTTCATTTCCAATAATCAGAATTTTTTAAAGTTGATTACTTGTCTTGTTATTAAGCTACAAACAGGCATGATAAGCGTACGCGGAGACCGAAGGAGAGGCCTCCGAAAGCCAGCCCCACCCCTTACCACTACAGCTGTACACGTCGTGTCCGTGAGCTCCACTGGCTCGTGCCTAAAAGTGAAGTGGTAAGTGGAGGGGGTGCTTTTCGTAGACGCATCCCCACTACTCGAATGCTGGCTTGTGGGCTCTGCTACGATCGTCTGTCCTGTCAAATTCAGCTTTAACGCATTAGGTCCCTTTCTTCGCGGACGCTCACATGAATCCACATTAAACTTTGTCGCCACGGATATCGTAATCTTCCCGAGACCATGCATCCAATCAAGTCAAGAAGAATCTCAACCTCATGACTATTTTCCTCTTTACAATTAAGCTGTATTAAATGTTGATAGTGAGGATTTCAGAAAATAATGAACAAAATCCATCCCGACTCTAAAACCCTGAAGAGCAAAGGATTATTTGCTATTGCCCCAATCTGTTTTGTTAGGTGCCAAGGTGTCATAAAAAATGTCCCTAATGATTTTTCAGAAAAATAAGTGTGTGATAACATAGAGATTAGATATGCCAATATTAGCGCCCTGAGCAACTACGCTTGAGTTAGGGACGTGCGCTTTTTGGCCGTAGTTAGCGCGGAATTCAAAATGGGTATTGAAAACAATTCTTTTGCTAAAGGTAAATCATTATTATAAAATGCACACGAATGTATAATGTTTGGTATCAGACAAGAAAAAAATGTATAATGTATATATATATATTTTCTAAGTATCAGTTTATTTTCACTGATTTCCAAAGAATAACTTATATTTCACAACAAACTTGCAATAAATAAGGTAAAGGTACCTATCATGAGACAAATATTGAGGCGGTTTTGAGATTTTCGTCAATTTTTGAACGCTAGTAGAATATATTTACAAAATGTTTATATCAATGAATGCGCTGATCTTTTCTGAATGCGAAACACCTATTAAAAGTTTAATTGAGTATAGGCAAAGTTATTATATTTATGAAAATACGGAACGACCTTTATGTACCTATTATGAAACAAATTTTAGACTCTTGTACCGGTGTTCCATAATGGATGTCCCTATTATGGAACAGCAAAGAAATGTGTGTTTTTTTTATTAATATGGCTTATTTTATTTTATTTTCTATATCAAATCGAACTAAATGGTACAATGAACTTTTATTTCAATCGTTCATAGAGATAAATAAATTGAATACAAGTTTTCATTAAAATTGAGAAACCTAACCTACAAAGGGTAGTTTTCGTGAACAAAGTGAATTATATTTTATTTTTGCTAAAAAATGGTTGTTATAGGGAATGAGTTTTTACTTAGGTGAATGAAAAAGAAGAAACAACCATGTAGGATGAAGTGAAAACTTGAGAAACTTGGTCAAAGTAAAGTGTACATCAAATATTAGGGTAAGTACCCTTTTCGTTTTCTTTCTTTTATTGTACTCTATAATAACTTCCTGTGTTTTATTGATTATTCGTCCTTTTTCGTAAAAAATGATTCTTCTTGGTTAAAAATTCATATATTTTTCCTTGAATATTCAACAGTTCTTTTTAAATTTGTTTTCTCTGTTGACTGAAAAGTATTTTTTAATTCAAAACACAACTTTTCTTGAAAATTTGTCTTGTTTGGTCGAACTTGACGGTTTTTTATTCAAAATTGAAATCTTTTTTGGTTGAAATTTAAATGACATTACATTGTTTGTTGAGAATTCATCTATTTTAGTTGAAAATTCAACTCCTTCGTTAAGAGTGTAACTCTTTTAAATAAATTAATTCTTTTCGTTGAAGATTCATCATTTTAATTGAGAATTCATCCCTGATTGCAAATTTAACGACCATGTTGAAAATCATTTTTTTTTTTACTAAAACTTTAATTGTTTCAGTCGAAAATTTAACTATATTGTTGGAAATTCGTTTTTTTTTGCTAGAAATTAGTTTTTTTTTTTTAACAGAAAATTTAACTATTTCATCTTTGGTTAAAATTGTATCTTTTTTGGACGAAAATTTAACTGTTCAATTGATAATGGATCTCTTTTATTTAAAAATGGGAATATTTGGTGAAAATTGTTTGTACCTTTTTGGTATAAAATTCAATTATCCCAGTTGAAGATTTATCATTCTAATTGAAAATTCATTTCTGATTGAAAATTTAACGACCTTGTTGAAAATCAATTTTTCTAACTGAAAATTCCAGTTGAAAATGTGACTATTTCGTTGGAAATTCGCTTTTCTTTTTTAGAAATTAGTTTTTTTAAAAGAAAATTTAACTATTCTATTTTTGATCAAAAATGTATCTTTTTTAGACGACAGCTTAACTGTTTGATTGATATAATTGATCGTTTTCTCAATTAAAATATTTTGTGAAAATTTCTTGTACCGTTTTGGTATAAAATTCAACTATTCCAGTTGAAGATTCATCATTTCAGTTGAAAATTCATCACAATAGTTGAAAATGGAACTGTTTGATTGAAAATCGTTTTTTTTTTCGTTAAAAATTAATTTGTTTAACTTAACGTTTAATTATTCTATTTTTTGTTGAACATTCTCCTCTATTTTTTTTGTAAAATTCAACTATTGGTTAAAAATTCATCATTCTCAGTCATTTTAGTTGAAAATTCATGTGTTTGGTTTAAAATTCAATTATTCCAGTTGAACATTCATCATTTTCTTTGAAAATTGATCACTTTCAACTATTTTGTTGAGAATTAATATTTTTGTGGTTGACAATTAATTTGTTCAACGCAAAGTTTGAGTATTATATGATAATAAAATAACACAGTTCATATTAATATAATGCAGAAGTTCCTCTGTTCCATAAATAGGAGCAAGCGTTGAAAACGTGCCCTTCGATATGAAACACCCATGTTTCTCCGTTCCATAAATATGGGCCATTTTAAAAAAGGTGTACGTATTATAAAACAACTAATTAATAAATAAAGTTGCATCCAAATAAAGAAAAAGCGCAGTAATCTCAAATCTATAAACCTTAAGCTGTCATTGAATGTATTACACATGTGAAATAATCAAAATTTGTGAATACACGAGATAAAACAAATTATAGGTAACAAGCCTTCTGACTCGGATAAATGGCAGTCAATTTTCCCGAGTGAGGAGGTTAGATAATTAAAATTATTTTTCAGTGTTTGAAACTTTAGAACCGTACTGGATTTTTATATAGATAAGAAGCCTAACTTTCATAATTATTAATATAGTAATTTGTATTCAAAAATATACCTTGAAATTATTTATAAATCGAATTATTTGTCAAACTGTTTCATAATTGGGACATGTTTCATGATAGGTACCTTTACCTTACAATTTATATACATTATTTTGCATTTTATAATAATTATTTATTTCAATTATAAGAATTATTTTTTATTCCCATTTTGATTTGTGCGCGAACTGCGACTAATCAGCGTGCGGCCCTAACGCAAGCGCAATAACCTCAAGGTGCCCACATTGACATCACTGATAGAGATCCTTAGCTGCTTAAGAGGCGCGAAAACGAGTTAAGGGATGGGATATACTGGACGAAGAAGAACAGAAAGTGCAGAATCTGTGAATGGTAAGAGAAAAAATGGGAGCATGTATGGGGACGGCGACTGACATTTGCGGCCGCTAGGGTCGCTAGTGCGTCTGGAGATATTCACGGAGCATCGTCTGCTATGTTGTTCGAATTCTACAGTGTTGAGGTGTTTCGATCTTTTAGCATTATTCGCATTATTTTTAAAATGCCAGGTATGTGTGTGGCATTCGGGTGCAAAAATGAAGGAAGACATTGATTTCCGATTGATAAAAAACGGAGGAAACAGTGGATACTAGCCATTAAACGAGAAGGTTTCTGTCCGAGTTCATCATCGCGAGTGTGCTCGAGCCACTTTACTAAAGAAGATTATTGCACCGAAGGCTTTTACTCAGGTTAGTTTTGTTGAAAAATATAAAGAAATGTACAGAGAAAAGAGAATTTAGCCTTTTTTGCCAACAAAAATTGACCGTAACAAGTTTTAATATTTTCAAGTACTAATTTGTTTACAAATATTAAAATTTGTCGAAAATTGATTGAGATAAAATGTTTCTCCTGCCTTTTTTAGATGAAATATATGTCTAAACAAATACGTATTATTTAAATAATTGTAAAATTACGTAAATTAATTATTTTTTTATTATTGATTAAATAACTCATAAAATCTAGAAAATACGTTCATTTCTCGAGTTAACTGAAAAAAAAACAAATATTTGAACAAAATCAAAATGGTTTAGACAATTGAATATTAGTTAACAAATTACTGGGTATTTTTGGATTACCGATTAATGATTAGTTATTTTTTAGAAACTTTTAAAAAGCGTCAATAAACCGCAATTATACGTAAAATTCAAATTTGTCACTATGGGGTTTTCTTTGAGGACCCATAAGAGTGGCTTAAAATTATTCAACCTCAAAATTTATGACTGATTCTTATTCTCTGACGAATTCTGAACAATATACTGAAACACGGAATTATTTGTGACATATTATCGCGTTTAAATATTAGATTTACAAAAAGCTGACTTTTTCCCATGCTAAATCAATGGGAAACTTCGTGGTCTTTGTGGCACCCCTAAATATTAACCGATTTTGCTCAAATTTGGAGATTTTTTTGGGGCAATCGATCAAAACTGGGGGATGAGAGCTGAGAAATTTGATTAAAAATCCACCATGTATTACCCTAAGAACTACCCTAATCTATACGCATGAGATAAGAAGCTTTTGAAAAGCTGGAGTAGTTCTTTTTTGTATTGAATCAAAAGTAATAATCCGTGAAAGTTTTTATAGCGGTCTGAGAGACTGGGGGTTTTCAGGTTGACCAGAGTACTTGAACTTTACATACATACATACACATTTCATGTGTTTGCAGGTCACACGCTGCTGAGAAAAAGTTTGAAAAAGATGCGGTACCATCTGTATTTTCATGGAAGAGGAAATTGGGTTCATGTCTAGAAGTTGATCGTTCCGAAAGGAAGAAGAGACAGTTCATCAGGAATCAGAAGATGCCGGAGAAAAGGATTAACTGCACAATGTTCTGTCGGCTATGAAGACGTTGAAGTGCCGTCAGAACCAAACCTCTCTTCATCTTATGAACGTATCAAAGATTCGGAAATATCAATTGGATTTGAGATTGAAATCATTAGTGCACAAGATGCCTCAGAAGCAGCGCCAAAACCAAGTGTTTCTAAAATGAAAAGTAATGTTTCCCAAACCAAAACTTTTTCTGATGTCTCTACTCAAACTTTTATGAAGTCTGCTTTTACTATGGAGAAGCTACGAAGAACTCCAGAGGCTGTTCCATACTACACGGGCTTTGAAACTTTTGACAAGCTGAAATTGGTTTTAAGTAGCTTGGGACCAGCGGCCTATGAATTAAATGATCAATATGGTCAGTGTGTGATCGACAAATAGTTGAGCGAAGCGACCTTCTCACAAAGTGTGACCCCGGCGACTCCATTATGGCTGATCGTGGATTCACTGTGCAAGATCTGTTTGCTCCAAGACAGGTCGCAATCAATATGCCAACTTTTCTAAAGGGTAAAACACAGTTACCAGGGATGACCCTTTTGAAGGATCGTAAACTTGCTAGGAAGAGAGTCCATATAGAAAGATTAATTGGATTAGCAAAAACTTACAAAATTTTGAAAAATGAACTTCCTGCCAGCTATGTACCTTTAGGATCTGAAATTTTTTTTGTATGTGCTTTGCTTTGTAATTTTCGAGAAAATATTGTAGGTGCAAGAGCTTAAGTTATTGTGCCAAAAATTAGGACTCTGGAAAAAGAAGTTTTATATGATTTTAATAATTGAAATAATATTATCAGTCATTTGATATGAAAGAAAAAACATGATTTTACAAAAGAAGTTCAAAACTTACGAAAAATAATTATTTTAACAATGTATTTTGTAATTGAATTTCTTCTTACTGACTCTTCATACCAATTTAAAAAAATGGTTGGATTTCAATCGAACATGGCCTATTTTTCAGGGAGAACATTCCCTACAACTTTACTGTTTTCCGTTTAGAAAATAAGTGAATCATCTTCAAATACAGTAAAAAAATGTATTTAAAAAAAATGGTTCAACTATTTCAGTCATAGAAAACGGTTGCAGATAAATTGATGAAATTTGAAGGGCTTATTTTCCCCACTAATATCTTGAAACTGACCGAAGGATTGATAAAAGTGTCCATAGCTTTTTTTTAGCACTCAATAATATTTTAAAAATCGTTTTTTTTATAGTAAAACTTTTTTTATTAGCATAATTCAAAGACGGTTAGTTTTTATAAATTGAAAGTTTCTCCGTCATCACTTTTCTTAAGTTTTAATGTCACTGAATTTTATTTGATCATTATAAAATAGCCTTTATATTGCAATTAAAAATAAGAATAACTCGAATAAAGCTGTAAACTTATGAATTTATTTAAATAAGCTTCATATCATCATAACCTTTTGTACAATAATTTGGAAAATGAATTCTTAAGCACTGATACTTCATTGTAGTATTTCAATGTATTTGTATATTTTAAACAGGAAAAAACAACTTAGATATGAAAAGAGTTGCATTTACAAACAGCCCACAATAATTGTCCATCATAATTGGAATTTGCTCTTTCAACTTCATACTTCTCCCACGTGATTTTAAACTCATGGTGAACGGATTCCATTGCTTGTTCATTATAGAATCCTAAACCACTCTGATGAAATATTATCTTCAGACAAGTTAGGGATAAAAATAATTCACGAACGTGAACAGACAAGCACATAATTGGTTTTTGATCATTTATGTTTGTCCTTTTTAAATTTTTTGTTATTAAGAGAGATGATTTCCATTATAACTAAATGCGAGAATTTTCATTGTTTTCAAGCCGAAAAATTTGTACGAGAAAGATTACAAACAAACAAAAAGTGTACGAAAATGAAGCTGCAGTCGTGCAAAGAGAGCCCGAAAAGAAGGTAGAAAAGGAAATTTTCGTGTGGCGACTCTGTCAATTAAATTTGAATTAGAAATAAATGTGCAGTCAATGGACGTGCTTTTTTTTCGCTAAAAGTACTTGATTCAAACAATGTACCGGGTCTTTCCAGCTTTCTAGAGTTGAGTTCTATTGCTTGGGTGGGTTTGATGAGGTTTTAGGTGCCCATTATATAGCATGAGGTTCCTCTGAAAAAATCATAAACATAATAGCATTGCATTTTGTGGAAAATGATTATTTTTGCTAATTACAAATTTGGAAAATCTTTACCAAATCTTCTTTAGCTATATGTAAATTATTTCTTCTGTGTGGGTGGTGTAAAGGGAATGTTATAAGATCAACTCAGAATTAGAAGAAAATGTGGAAAGTTTTATTTATCTATTTTATCAGTCAGTATTTTGCGTTGAATATATTTTCCTTCTTTTTTTTCTTATCTTTTTGTAAGATAATATTTATTTGTTATGTTTTTTAAATAATATATTATAAATTATTAAGAATTATTACTCCTACATATGTTTCATTGCTTTTTCTATTTTGAATATGGTGCCAGAAGTCCTTTTAAATCGATTTAGTGTTCGATCGAGATACCACGCGGTGCTGATTGTAATAGGTATTTTCACTTCATAGTCAGCTAACTTCGCTTCGTTAACTGCTGAGGGGAAAACAATGGATCAAATGCGTGGGATTCGCTCCAGTTTTGCCCTATTTTGTTAATGTCTTCGTAAAAACTAATTTTTTCTATATAAGTGCATTCGAAAAATAGTTTCTATTTTTTAAGAACTATTTAATGAAATAATAAAATGTTAATAATTATTATTCATTACGAAGATATTGCAAAAATAAAGTTTTGTTCCATGCATTTGATCCCCTGTTTTCCCAACAGTACTCAACGAAGTGAAGTTAGCTGATGGTTGAAGTAAATACCTAATTGTTTCTGTTTACTTTTTTTCGGCGTTTGAAAACTGTTTTATTTTATAAATTTTTAAATATTTATCGCGAGTGTTGACGGTTCGGAGGGACTTTCCCCCTCAAATAGAAATATGTGCTTCCTGTGGGGAAAAAAATTGCCCACCGACATCCTTTCGGTGCGCCAGCATTCGAAATCAATTTTTTGAGGTGAGTTTTGTAGGTTGGATTACCCCCTATATGAGCCTTAAAGTACATTATTATAAAGGTTTAAAACTTAAAATTATAAGGGTTTGAAAATTTGTTTGCATTTTTTAAAAATTTTGGTTTGAAAATTTGTTTGCATTTTTTAAAATTTATTAAAGAATTTTTTCAAAATTTTTTTGATATTTTAAAATTTATTGAAAATTCGTTGATGAAGAAGTTTAAGGAGAACTTACAAAAAAGTACATTTAAAACATTTTTATCTTTCTCTTCAATGCGACTTCGAACCTTTTACCAGCGAGTGCAAAAAAAAAAAGACTCCGGATTGATTAAAAGGCTCCAGAGTCGTTAGCTTCGGAGCTGTTATTTGCAATTTTTAAGTGTGTTCTCAGACGACTTACGAGGATTTAATCAATTTTGAGATTCTGAAAATGTCATGTTTTTAAAATTTGATAAAAACGACCTATTTTTCATATTTATGTATACCATTACCATTAAGCCATTTCCCTTTCGGGGTAGGCGTGACACTACCCGATTCGGGTAGTGTTTCTAGGTGGATAGTTTCTTGTAGTATATAACTACAAGTGTGGGCTCACCACACCCACGACACGCCAACAGCACGCAGTTAGTAGTATTCTTGAACGGTCACCCATCCAAGTACTAACCGCGCCCAACACTGCTTAACTTCAGTGATCTAACAAGAACTGGTTTTTTCAGCGTGGTATGGCCGTTGGCCATTATAATCGATTATAATACGAATTATCACCTAAAATTCGTTGAAAATATAGAGGCTTCGGAGTTGTTAACAAACCGAGGGACAGGCATATAAGCATGATTCTTTCACGCAGTATTTTTAATCTCTAGCATGTTAGTATTGCAATTTGAACGGCAACGTATATTTGAAAAAAGTGCCCAAGGCCAATATTATAAAAGAAAGTTACCAGTCCTGTCACATTTCAAGTATACCTGTATACCTAACTGTATTTTTTTTTGTACTTTTTCTGTATGGACTAATAAAGTAGGCCACCATATGTGCTGTAATCCCCTTAGTAGGTCAAAAATGTTATAGAATCAATGAATAAAAATCGAGGGACATACAAGTTGAAAACTTATTGAAAATCGCCCATATATAGAATCAAAGCTAATTTATTTTTAGCCCGCTGAACTTCCTATAGAATAACTTGTACTAGTCATTTTTTTACTTACCCTTCAAATTTCATTCAAATTTCATATGCCATAAATGATCTTAGGTCAAATATTTGTCTCTTTCCTTTGTTTTTCTTTCTCTTTTCCCCTTTTTTGTGCACTAATAAATTTCCTCTTCTTGACACTTTCAGCCCATATGGCTCACTAATTTTCATTTCTGAGGTCATCTTAAAAAAAAAATGGTCACTACGGGCACTCACTATTGTCGCCCACAGATGTCACAGATTTTTTCACTTCCAAGATGTAATCAAAAAGCCGTCTCAGAATGGAGCAAGAGATACCTTTTAAGTAAAAGGGGAAGTGTAAAAGTGTGCACCGTTTTTGAAACTAAAGCTACAGGGTGCTAAGACCCTTTTACCTAATACTCTAAACTAGTAAGTTCCTTGGCGGGAAGATTCAAATTCAAGACAGTACGCGTCCCGCATTCATTGTGTGATTGACTACATACCATCTGGCGCGAATTGCGGATCCGAGAAAATCAACAGTTTTTATCTGACCCACCCCTCCAATTACTGTCGACCATCCGCCCAAACCAGAGGAGGTCGAAACATTCTGGAGAGAAGTCTACGAAGTCCAACATCCACTTGAAGAAGGCGCTAAGAACATAAATAGCTTTAAGGAGCTGTGCAATGCCCTCATAACACCTGAGGAGGAATGCCCACCGATCACTACCGAGGAGGTGAAAAACGTATTAAGAGGCATGAAGAACTATTCTGCTCCGAGACTAGATGGTATCAAGACCTTCTGGTGGAAGAAGTTTCCTTCAACCCACCAGCATCTGGCCCGAATTTTGGCCTGGACTTGAGGTGCATAGAGAGATTAATGCCGCTTTGGAAAACCAGATTTACTATCTCATCTGGAAAACATCGTGTGATCACTAACAGTATCACATCTCAGAGAGGTGTGTTTCAGGGTGACACCATGAGCCCTCTCCTCTTTTGCCTCACATTATTGCCACTATCTCTCGCACTTCGCCATACCGAAGGGTACCTCTGCGGCAAACCTCGAAACCGAAAGCATAAGGTCACTCATGTATTTTACATGGATGCTCTTAAGATTTATGCTAGAAATCCAGAGAATCTACATCTAGCTCTAAACATTGTCAAAGAGTACACTCAAGAGATTGGAATGGAGTTCGGCATAGAGAAATGCGCCAAGGTTAATTCGAAGAAAGGAAAACTTAACGGCATCCCCGAAGATCATGAGCTCGTTGACAGAAGCGCTATACGACACCTTTGCGCTGGAGAGACCTATACATACCTGTCCGTGCCACAGAGCCGCATTCAGAACGTAACATCTATAAAGGATACTCTCCGATGCAGATACAAACGTCTTATCCGACAGATATGGCCTTCCGAACTGCCGACAAGGAACAAAGTATCTAAGACGAACATGTTTGCCATCCCAGTAGTACTCTATTCATTTGAAGTAGTTCCATGGAGGAAGGACGAGCTCAGATCCCTCGATGTCTTCTGTTCCAAGACTTTACATCTCACACCGTCAAGGTGGTCGTGGAATACTGAATCTTGAACGTCTTCACAACAGGATTATTCTGGTTACAGCACATATAGTCGCAAATGGAAAAGACCCTCTTCTTAAAATGGTCAGGAAACACGAAGAAGTAGGCAAAGGGGCGTTTCTGTACAAAGCAGCGAAGGAGGCTGCTGAAACACTCGGCCTTGACTTCAATATCAGGGGTGAGCAAAATGCATCAAATCTTATCCATCTTGAATACTCACTACTGAATGTCTGGATTAAGAAAGCACAGGAGAAAAAAAATTCCGCGAACAGCTCCTCGACAAGAGGATGCACGGCATCTTCCACAGAAATGTGGAAGATTCGTCGATGTCGTATGAGCTGACGTTTGCTTTCCTTAGATCACCCGGATTGAAGTCGGGCACGGAGGGTTTCATTTTGCATGTCAAGACGGTGTCATTTCCACTCTAGCATACCGTCGCCGCATTCTGAGCCAAGACATTCCCGATGATAGCTGCAGAGCGTGTCATGATCAGCCCGAGCATCTAGGACACATGCTATCTAGTTGTCCTACTCATACGGGAACAACCTACATCTAAAGGCACAATGCGGCACTAAGAGTGCTTCATTACCATTTCTGTCACTCTTACGGCATTCGCCTAAATACCTCTCCACTAAACGCTCTTAGAGAAATAGTCAATTGTCGAAAATGAGAATTGCCGCATATACTGGAACTTCATATTCTCGACAATTGTTTCTGTTGCTCAATCGAGACCTGACATAGTTCTTCTTGACTTCGAGAAACGAACCATGTTCGTTATCGAATTTTCGGCACCAGCTGACAAAAACGTCACAGCGAAGGAGAAAGAAAAGAAAGAGAGGTATGAAGACCTTATAAGGGTGTTGCGACGGTTATACCCGGAATATTCTGTTAAGCTAATCGTCCTGATCATCGGCGCTCTTGGAGGTGCCAAGGTTTCACTTGTTAATAGCCTGAAAAGCATCCCTGCGTGTAAACAAAATGCTGAGGTTCTTGCGGGGAAAATGCAGAAGGCGGTCGTCCTTGGGTCGCTCCGTGTCCTCAGGGTACACGAGAATTTCGCCGGATCATCGTATTGGTATATAATTATTAAGTAATTATGATTGTACACTAATATCTACGAAACTATAGACTTGGCTTAACACTAAAAGTAGGAGTAAACCCCGCCCAAAACGAACTTTAAAATGTAGATGCAGAGCATGAAATCCTCAGATTATTTTTTTTGATAAAACTAAACCAATGTGATAGAAAATTCGCGCGCGTGGACCGTGCGTTAATGTTCGACTTAGCCGAAGTGTTTTGTGCTACGCTTACTTGTGTGCGACCAGGACTAATTTAATAATGATTAGTTACTAACATAAAAAGCCTATTTTTGATTTATTCAGTTCTTATAAGATGAATAATATCTAATCCTGAATCAGAATTATACGATCTGATGGAAGTGTTCTCCGATTCTCAATACCAACCCTTTCAAATCTGGCGCGTTTACCATGAACTCCATTATGTAATATAGTTCTTTATTCACGGAATAATATAGAGGAATATGCCATACATGAACACTTAAACGTCGACGAATTATAATAAATTAATTGATTTCACTACCAAGACAAGTTCAGTGCTAGTGTTCTTATTTTATGTTAAACCTCACCTACTTTTGGCGGCTAATAGTTTCAACCATTCAACGACGGGTAACGAATCTGCACCTCGATGTATCAGCGCATTGTTTCAACAGCCGTTAATCGATTGCAGCGCTTGGGACGTAACAATAGGCAACTCTCCCAAGTCCAACGAATCAAGAAATTACATACAGCTCAGACAGCCCAAAGCTACACCAGTAGATGAAAAAAATGAAAAAATATTTGCAGTATTATATTTTCATTACTAAAAATCCTCTCATCTCACTTATTAGAATTTCATCGGCGTGGAACAAAATCTTTTTCAAATTGACCCGTTCCGGGGAAAAAACTGGAAATCGCTTAGAAAAAAATCCAAATACAGCGGGACATGGAAGGCCAAATTACCGATTTTTCGAGCTATTATAGGGTACTGACAGTCTGAAAATCTTTGATCTTTACAGCTTAAGGCGTTGAGGGAATGAGAACAAGTAATAGCAGACCTGATGTTATTCCCCAGTATATAATGCATGGCCAAAAAGATGGCCTGAATTCTTGCCGAAATAACTGAAGTGCCCTCTTGTAGAAGGAGGCAGTATCTTATACTGCACTTTGGGATAAAAAACGCTGGGCTCGATATTTCTTCAACTGGCTCCATAGACCCATCAGTGAAAATCTTCACCGCCCCCGAGAAGTCTGAAACCAGACAATCAAAAGCTTCATGTGCAACCTCCGCATTTCTAATAACAAAGGTCTAAATGTATGAGCGCAGCCCTTTAACAGAGGCCAGCATGATCCGAAGGAGTTCATCAGCATAGATTTCTCAGCTCTCAGTCTAAACCTTCTACTGTTTCTGCCCTTTCTTATTTTGCGCTCCTCCGCTGCGCACTTCTCAGTAAGCAGCTGAAGCTTCAGTGTGTATCCTGTTGAGTATGCATCGAAATTTCGCAATGCACTTGATATGGGAGACCCATGTAAGATGCATGTCTGCGATCATTTATAAGTACATCAGGGTATGACGACACAGGATCACGTGACCACCGAAAGTGAGAGAAGTCTCCTTCAAGAAAATGTAAGATCTCGTTAAAATACATAGTTGACTCTGCCAAGTAAACCTACGGACTGTTATTCGCCGATTTTGATGAAACTTTGCAAATTTGTAAAGCTACACGGACAAAATTTTGGTACACCAGACGTACCTATAGGTAAAACAGCCGCGCCAAACGCTAGGACGAATCTTATACTTCAATTTGGGGTAGCTGCTGTCCCATTTTCTGACAGCAGCTATACTTCTGCGGCGCAAGCGCTGTACCAGTGGCAAAGTACAACCGTTGTTCATGTTTTCGGGACTAGTGCAAAAATATTTGACTAGTGTCATGCGAGTCGTGAGTGCACGTGCGTTGACTAATGCTTGTACTAATGTATATTTAAAACTATAAAACTTCGGACATTTCAACTCACAATTCTTTAGCTAAGCCTTACTTATAATTATTTTTTATTGAATAAAATATAATTATTTTCAAACGATGCAATTTTCAAAGATTCCAAAATTAAACCAATCCATTTCCAATGTTTCAATCTTAAATTATTCAATTTTAAATGATTTCAATTTGAGATTATTTAAGTTAAAACGAGTCCAGTTTAAAGTAATTAAATTTTCGAAGTTTTAGACTAAAAGCTAAGCAGCAAGTAAGACTTTCAATTTTTTAATTTAGTCTTGAAGGATATAAAAGGGGAAAAATGAATTATACATTTTTATTAGTGAAAAAAGAATTTCACACTGTCGACAACCCTTTAAAATTTAACAAATTATTCCATTTCTATTTTTTAAAATAAAAATTTTTTAATTACAATATTTTGGAAGAACCAAATGAAAACGCTTCAAAATTTGAAACCATTAGAGTTAATTAACAGTTACAAATTTACAGAAATTTTTAAAGTATGGAAGTGTAAACATGTGAAGTCTTGTAAAACGTATAACATGAAATGCCTAAGATTATAAATTCTGAATCCTTGATTGAAAAGAAAAAAACTTAACTTAGCTTCAAATTTTCATCGATGCAACTGATGGTGTCGTTCACATAACCTCATTTATGTCAAGAAAATATATATTCTTCTACCTTTCCGATGAAGATTTAAAGATAAAAACTTTGAAAAATGCAGAGACGCAGAGATGCATAAGTCCTTTAAAACACAAAAAGACTGCATAAAACAATGCTTTTAAACCAAAAACAACAAATAGAAGCACGAAATTACGAAAACGCCAAAATTACAATTTTGACAGCAGATTTTCACCGTACGACTGCTGCCTCAGTTTCGGGATAGGAGCCGTCCCATCCTTGAGGGACAACGGTTGCCTCTTTATTTTCGCGCAACTCCTCACCATAAATCGGAGTAGCTGTTGCCCCAAGCCTATAGTACAGCTGCTGTACTATAGGAAGTGCGTCTAGTATACCAAAATTTTTTCCGTGTAGGTAAAATAATGGACACTTATTTTTTTACAACCGCGGAGACTCGAATTTAAGGGTAGCAACTACCCCTCGTACATGAGGGGTGGTTTCCACAAGTGGTTCAAAGTTAAGATGCTTCTAAGGGGTTTTCCAGGTCGCTGAATCCAAACCTGAGATTGGAATTACAAAATTCAAGATGGCGGGTCCAATATGGTGTCTACTTCTCGCACATGAGGGGTGGTTTTCATGTTTGAACAAGAATCAGTCGAGTGATTCAAAAGGTAAAATATTTCTAAAGGGGTTTTTCTGTCGCTGAATCCAAATTTAAGGTTTGTTAGTACAAAATTCAAAATGGCAAATCCAATATGGCGTCTAATTCGCGCGCATGTGGGGTGGTTTTCATGTTTGTACTAGAATCAGTCGAGTGAATCGAAAGGTAAAGTACTTCTAAAAGGTTTTTTATGTCGCTGAATCCAAAGTTGAGATCAAAATGACAAAATCTAAAATTATTATATTGTTGTTGATATCGGTGGATTCTCATCTCGCTCTCTGCCGAACCCAGGAATAACCAATAAGGAGGTATTGATTATTGTATCGCTTTTATTAATTTTTGTATAGTCATTGTTTTTGTTTATTTCTTAATTTAATTTTTAGGTGATTTTTTTAGTATTTTTTCGAATTTTCTCATATACTCACAGTAACTTCTGCAAACGTGGTAATCAATGAAGAATTATTATTATTATACCATTAAGCCATTTCCCTTTCGGGGTAGGCGTGACTTGCTCGGTTGGAAAGTAGTGAAATAGGTATATAGGTATGAGGTAGATCGGTATATGGGGATAGGGTAGATGAGTATATAGGTGTTAGGTATAGATGATTTAGATTGATCTGGAGTTCTCGTGTTATTTATATAAATGACACGTTCACTCCGCAACACTGCTCCGACCCAGGTTGCTGATCAATCTCTCTAGCGATCACCCCAAGTGAGGAGCCTCACAAAATTGTTATGTATGGCTCCCCACTTGGGCCCAATAGTATACTTGTCAACTTGTTCTAATCTCTCATTATTTAGGACAATGTTGCATATTGTTTTCTCACTTTTTCCCTCAAACACCATGACTTTCGTTTTATTCACGTTAATTTTGAGGACCATGTTCTTCATGCTTGTATTAAGTTTATTCAACATTCTTTGCAAGTCTTCGACTGATTCTGCCATATCAATCTTGTCATCTGTGAAAGCCAACCCACGTACCTTGACGGTTTCGAGATCTACACCTTTTTCGTCGAAGAGGGCAGTTCTTAGACACTTATCTATGAATATGATAAAAAGCCACGAGGACATAACGCATCCTTGCTTCACACCTTGCATAATATCGAACCAGTCACACAGTTTCCCATTTACCCTTACACTCACTTTGCTACCTGTATATATTGTTTTTATTGCTTGTAGGAGCCCTCCATTCACTCCATACTCTTTAAGGACTTCCCAAAGTGTGTCATGTATTTAGATTTCATACACAATGCGCACCTTATCACGGCAGTATCACTGCAGAACTCGCACATAAACGCATAATTCTTAAATCAGTTATCCACGGGATTTTCAAACTCAAGTGGTCTATCTCGTAAGTAGCCACTTTTGAACCAAGCGTATTTAATAATATTTGAGAATCGAGGTGAAGAGACATTTGTAATCATAGCTTGTGATGCCATTGAGATTTTTAAAGTTTTATCGGCTTGAAATAATATTTGTTCATGATGCCTTTCATGTAAATCCGTTGAAATGTGCGTATGTTTCAGGTACAGCTCTGCAAAGAAAAATGTAGAGCGCCTCCTCCTCTAGTTCCATTGCCTGCAACACTGGCAATAGAAAATACGGCATCTTTAGTCAACATGCCTGAGATTGTTCAATCGAGTCACTCAAGGGAGCCTCTGCCAGAACTGCCTTGCGAAGTACAAATCAAGGAAGAACCATCAGAGACAATTCTTAGAACCTCCACTGAAATGGGTACCTCGAACGAAAGGATTTTTGGACATTTAAGCTTAGAAAGAGCAAATGATGTTCTTGCGAATGATCATAGAAAATCTTATGACGAAAATGGAGAATCAAGTCTTTACAAAGGAGAAAAGCCGCGAACTAGTATATTGGAGCAAGTGCTCAAGGGCAATATAACTTTAAACGACCGCCAAGAACTTAAAAGCAAATATGGACTTAGTTCTAAGTGGTGGTGTGCTCCCTGTAATAATTACTATAGGTATAATTTTTTATTCGCAATGTACTAAATATTCAAGTAAATCACGGTTTAATATTTCGTATTGCGTATCTATTGTGATAAAGTTGTGCATTTTACTTTAGTGTGCAATATTTCTGAAGCTTTTATTCATGATTGATAAGATGTTAAATTGTTTTTTGTCTACTGGCCCGTTTATTTGTTAAAAATTGATGTTAAAAATATAGACAATTTCGTCCGTCGACGCCGGACCTCATCAGTTAAAAAGACAGTTGGTAGATTAATATTTTATAAATAAATTATAATATAATAATGTATATACATCTTAAAGATATAAATCTTACCTTAAGATTAGATAGAGTATAATATTTTTGTCGCAAGCACTTTCATAATGGTTTCGTATTAGTTTCGTAGATTTTAAATCATTGTATGTCCGAATCAATTTTGATAATGATCTTTTTGTAAATAGTTAATGAATTTTTATTACTTGCCCGAGATCATGGACAAGTATACATGGCGATGGCCCAAAAACGAAAAATCGATTTTATTAATAAAATTACAAACCCGAGACCATGGGCAAAAACTCAAAAGAATTTTCAAAATTAATTAACTATTTATAAAAAGATCATTATCAAAATTTATTCGGACATACTATGATTTAACAACTACGAAACTAATACGAAACCATTATGAAAGTGCTTGCGACAAAAATATTATACTCTATCTAATCTTAAGGTAAGATTTATATTATTAAAATGTATGTACAGTATTATATTATAATTTATTTAGAAAATATTAATCTACCAACAGCCTTTTTAACTGATGAGGTCCGGCGTCGACAGACGAAACTGTCTATATTTTTAACATCAATTTTTAACAAATAAACAGGCCAGTAGACAAAAAACAATTGACCATTTTATCAATTATTTCTCATCTGGCCAAAACCTGAACATCAATACAAATAGCTTTTATTTATGATTTAGAACAAAAGAAAGTCTGATAAAACACATGCAAGTGTTTTGTCCGCGAAGGTACACGTGTAGAAAGTGCTCAATGGTCTTTCATACTGTGGAGGATTTGGCGAAGCACGATGGCACCGATCATCTGAAAATCACGTTAGATTTTGATGAATTAGTTACTAAGTGTCACCAATGCAATCGTGAATTCGTTAGTTGGGAAATGCTGAGGCATCACAGACTTCGTGACCATGTCGCACAGGATATTGAGATTGGAACGAACACTTGGTGCCCACCTTGTAACAGGTAATGTAGAAATATTCTCAAGTAATATTCAAAAAGAATTTTGAAGTGACAATGAAAAAATGGTCTCTGCAAGAATTAAATCAATGGAGGAATTATTTTAGAATGATAAGTGGAAGACTGTCTGGATGTTCCCTCAAGACTCCTGTAAGTGTCGATCGTTTTTAATAGGATATGTGGCAATTTTACTATTGTGTAAGGTATTCAGCAAATGTTCACATCTTGAAGTATATTCAATAATCTTCAATTATAAATGAATGTTAATGGAAAAGTTGAACTCTTACACGATAGCATTAATGTTACTGTAATTGGAAACGAAAAACTTAATTTTCTAATTCTGCTATTCTAAAAAAATACGTAAATGTGACGTGCCGCGAGGAAAGGAACCTTAGGTTCAAAATAGTACATTTTGATACAAGTGTGGGAAGTTGGTAAAGGGAAGTTCGAGACATAAGATATATTGGGCTGTGGAACACTGCATTGTGTGCTTTTTTAGGTGTGACTCATTTTTGTATATTATATCAGGTGTATAACCTTTTTTCAAAAAAAAAAATATTTCATATTCTAAAATGTATAAATATCAGATCAATCTTCGAAATATTCTCCATTGTTTTCGATGACCTTGGCGTCACCACGGATGCCATCGCGAAAGAAACTTGGAGTCTTCGAGCCGATAAAACCATCGACGAATTTTTGAACATCGTCCAGAGTTTGGGATCGCCTATCTACTAAAGCGTGTTATATTGACTGGAACAGGTGATAATCGTATGGGGCCAAGTCTGGTGAATATGCCACGTGCTGGAGAACTTTCCAGCCCAAGTTCAAAATGGTTTCCTAAGTCGGGCGAGCAATATGAGGTCGAGCGTTGTCATGGAGCAGCATAACTTGTCGGCTTCCTTGCCCAGTAAATGGCCTTTTCTCATCAAGTACCTCGTTCAATTTGATTAATTGTTGGCTGTAACGCTCTGCTGTAACTGATCGACCTGTTTCCAAAAGCGCATAATAGAGTACACGCTTCATATCACAAGGCCATTTACTGGGCAAGGAAGACGAAAAGTTATGCTGCTCCATGACAACGCTCGACCTCATGTTGCTCGAGCGACTTAGCAAACCATTTCAAACTTGGGCTGGGAAGTACTCCAGCACGCGGCATATTCACCAGACTTGGACCCATGCGATTATCACCTGTTCCAGTCAATGCAACACGCTTCGGTAGATAGGCGATCCCAAACACTGGACGATGTTCAAAAATTCATCGATGACTTTATCGGCTCAAAGACTCCCAAGTTTCTTTTGCCATGGCATCCGTATGTGACCTGATAGATGGTGCAAGGTCATCGAAAACAATGGACAATATTTCAAAGATTGATCTGATATTTATATGTTTTATAATATGAAATATTTTTGTTGGAAAAAGGGTAAAAATTATGTATATAAAATTATGTATATCATCAGCCTCCTGTGGAATGTCTGCAGGTCCCTGGTAGAGCACTCGGCTGATAGCCGCAAGGTTGCGCGTTCAATTCTGGCAATTCGTACATTTTTTTCTTTATCAAAATGCTTTTTTATTCCATTTTTTAATAACATATAATAAAATTATACCAATTAATTATTATTGTATTTTTATTATCACTCGTTTGGACAATCGTGCTATTATTATTTATATCATTAGGATTATGTAGTATCGCACATGGTCCAGAGTCATACTGGTCATAAAAGCAAGAAAAACAAAAAGTTTGGCGACATCTGGCACATCTAGTAAACGCAGATTTTTTACATTAACCTGGTTTTTCCAGAACATTGATGGGAAAGCAAACTTCATTCAAATTCATAAAAGTTTTCCTATCATCACAGATATTCGAAGCATACCAAGGATACCATTAAGCCATTTCCCTTTCAGCGAGCCTCTAGGGGTAAGCGTGACACTACCCGATTCGGGTAGTGTTTCTAGGTGGATAGTTTCTTGTAGTAAATAACTACAAGTGTGGGCTCACCACACCCACGACCGCCAACAGCAACGCAGTAGTATCAGACAGTCACCCATCCAAGTACTAACCGCGCCCAACACTGCTTAACTTCAGTGATCTAACGGGAACTGGTGTTTCCAGCGTGGTATGGCCGTTGCCAAGGATACCAAGGATAATGCAACATATTACAAAATTTCGGAGAAGATAATTGATGGTGAACAATTGAATATATTTTTATACTATCCTCTCGAGAATTTGTTTCGTGATCATGTTCAATCAAGTAAGAACAGTTTTGAAGACGCTTTATAAGATTGCTTACCTGCCTGTAAAAAAAGCATCACAAGGTTTGAATAAAGGAGTACACTTTGGTGGAATTACTTTGGTGGTGTAATTCGATAAACTTTCATCGTCCAGCTTGAACATCTAATCATACATGCATTTTAACATTTTAATTTTGTATTTATTGTTGAAATTATCATTTCAAACACTTTGTTCCTAATTTAATTTTAAAATATCAATAGTAGAAACTATTGAAGAATAAAGAATTTTAATAAAATGCACAATTGTCCAAACGAGTGATCATGAAGATACGATAAACACAGCTTTTTTTTTAAATAAGGAATAAATAATCATTAAATTATATAATTTCAGTAAATGTTATTAAAAATGGAATAAAGAAGCAATTTGATAGAGAAAAAAAAGTAAGGACAGCGAGAATCGAACGCCCAACCTTGCGGCTATCAGACGAGCCTTCTACCAGAGAGCTACCGACGTTTCGAAATACTTTCACACCGGCTCAATGACCATCCATTCTCAATTTTTAAAATACATTTTTCTCGAAAATGGGTCAAAATTGCGTATTGATTTTTCTCAAAAAACCTCTGGTACGTACCTTTCATTGAGGAGAGTATCAATTCGAACAAAAAAAACGTACCTTAAGGTCACCTTGTGAGACAGCCTTCTGACAAATACCTTAACGTCTTAATGGACTGCGAAACCCTTTCTTGTAGGCGGTCCGCGTCTACTTTGACTAATTTTTATTTATAATGTGTGTAATGTGTATAAATAAAAAATATTTTCTGTAACGCCAACCTTTTTTAGCTTTATGCCGGCTGAACCATTTTTAAATGCCGGGAGATTATTATTTCCTAAAAATATAGTTTTTTAATTTTTCTCGTACACAATGAAAGATATCGCAAAAGAACAAGAGGTCATTTTCTTAGAACATTTTTGGACGTGCAAACTTTTATTTAACATTTTTTCGTGAATTTTCATCGCTTGCGAGAAAAAATATAAAGTTTGATTGTATGAAAAAAATTATCCTGGCCACAAAATTTATTTAGCCCGCATAAAACTCACAAAATATCTTCCTTATCAAAGTAAAAATAAAAAATTAGCAAAAAATATAAGGGAGGATTTTAGTTGAAAATTGACTTAATTTTTTCAGAAAAACCACCGCTATTGTATTAATTGTAAAAATTTAAAAAAAATTCCGGCGGATTACGAAAGAAGACTATAAATGCTATTAGAATCAAAAGTTATACATGTATATAGCAAAGATATAGCAAAAATCTAACATATTTTGTCCCCGAGAATTCTGTGACTTCAAAGTGGAAAACTAGAACCTGTTTGATTTGAAATGGATCGGTCTGTTTCTTATATTCAGCGTATTCAATATCCCGGGAATCATGCAAACTTGTAGATTTCGAATATTATATTTACATATCGTTAATTGAAAAATGTAAAAAAATTGCATTCGTACTTTCGGCCAGCTTACAGACAAAAGACCCCTGCTGAGAAGGGCCGGGGAGGCTGGAGCCTCAGATTACGGAATTTCCATTCGATTCGGGTGTTCCCATTTGGATGACCCAAGAAGATTAGTTCTAGACGGCAGCTAAGGCTCGTCTTGTCCTGCCTTGAAAACATCGAGGCCTCGCTTGACGGCACCACTAATTTTAGTAACATGGTGTATCAGCCTTCTGATTCTATTTCCTTTCTTACACTGAGTCAGTCGATCCAATTTTCGCCTTATTTTTCTGACATCCAATCCAACCTGATCTTCCATGGTGGATCTAGATCCCTTCCTGGGTCAAAGACTGCATTTGTAGGCCTCGTTCTGTAGCCCAACGTTCTAACGGCTGCCACAGCTGCACAACACATAAGAGTTTGCACCTCTACCGCAGTGTTACGTTCAAATTCATAGGTAAAACCTTGCTGTTCAGGTGTCCTATTAGTGCACCCAGATCCTTTATGATGTTCATCTTGGGCGGAAAATGCCTTTGTGTTGGTTCTACATCTCTGAAATCTAGTAAAGCATGACCAATGTTCCTTTCAAGGTGCTGTAGTTTTTCTGGGATTTCGCTCTTTACATCAATAGGGAGCTGCTGTTCCACTTCCATTTTGATTGCAGCTATTTCAACAGCCGAAAGCAATCTGTTTACAGATATTGAGTGTTTTCGGTCTGCTAGATTCTGCTCATTTATTTTTGTGGCTAGCTCTAGGTGCTTAAGTAAGAAGAGTCGATGATGTTCTCTCGTCACACTTTGCCCACTTTTCTCTGCCAAAAAATAAAGGTTTGGCTGCTGAACCTCTGCTTCTCCCTATGGAGGATGTGGTGGTGCTGGATCATCAACAGGTTGAGGGAGAACATCAATTGCCGCTGCTTGATCGTGTGACGCGGCTTCCTCTAACTAATGTTCATTGCCGTCGTTTCTCCACGCCAAAGCAATCTGTTGTTTAATCTTCATTGCTCGAACTTCCGAGATGTGTAGATTATTCCTGAAGTCCTTCAAATTAGCGATAAGATCTCTTAGCGCGAATTTCTTTATATAAGGATACTTTGCAGCAAACTTCGTCAGGAAGTTGTATCCTTGTTTTATTTTGGTTTCAAACTTCTCACTTTCATAATAGAGACGTACCAAATCCTCTTTTATTGTGGTATCCCACTTGATGCTCTCTCACGGTATTTCTGTTAAGGTGGTTGGCCGCAAATTGTGAACGCTAGCCAAAGCATCCTCAGCAGGCACAGTTGATGTTCCACTGTGTACTGTTTGTCGCAGATGTTCCTGCTGGCCGGATCTTAGATTAGTGAGATCTGCCTGACCATCTCGCAGCCCACCATCACCACCGTTTCGCAATATGTGGCCCCCAGCGGTGAATCCAGGGGCGGGAAAAAAGTACATTTTTTGGTTCCAGATACGATTCTGGCTGAACCTGTGAACCGATTTGGATGTTTTTTTAAAGCTGATAAAATTCCTGAGAGAATTGTCGAGATCGATTTTTTAAAAAGGTCTCCAGTTTTTTATAAACAAACAAATATATGTAGAAAAAATGACAATTTTTTTAGTCTAGTCCTCTAGCTTCTTGGAAGTAGAGTGAAAAGTTTTGCAATTAACTCAGCTTGATAGTGCAACATTACTAGAAGATTATCCAATAGTGAGAATTCAACAAAAAATTGGTTAATAAACAAATTGTTTGTTAGAAGTTGATTTTCGCGAATTTTCATTATTTTCATATTATTTTTCCTTGTCTTGTAAGTAGTTTATTGCATAACATCACTGTGATGAAAAAAGGCCGGAAAGAAGTTTTTTTTTCAGTGTCAATTGAGTAAAATCTTCCGTAATCGCCTCAATTTGTTAGTGCAATGATACTAAAAGATAATTCAGTAGTGAAAATTGAACCCAAAAATTTGTTAATAGACCAATTGTTTGTTAAAAGTTAATTTTCTCAGATTTTTATAATTTTTATATTATTCTTTCTCATCTTGTGACTAATTCATTTCATAATGTTACTATGTTGAACACATTTCATATTAGAATAATTATTATCAACAATATGAACAAATTACATTAACAAATGTGTATTTTGGGCGTTTTCCAGAAAAAAAGTTCCGTTTTTTTTCATTCAGTACTTACAGTTGGCCAACACAAGAGGGTTTGAATACAAGGAATGATTGAAGAATATATTTAATCATTGTTATAAATAAATTCTATAACAAATGAAAAGTCGGGACACTTACAAGTCTGAAGAAAGTTCTTCTTTCATTGCCAACACATGACATTTTCGAGTGTGAAACTCTCGTAGAAGTTTGAAATTTTTGTTGTTCGCCTCTTGAGCTTCTTTCGTCAGTTGACCAATGGGGAGGAAAGCAGATTCAATAATGTTTGCTCCATGAATGAGAATTTTGTGTGATGTCACTGGCATGTAATACCAATTATAAAGATTGACGTACATTTGCGCTGTTTGTTGGAAATATTGTCCGAACTTGTGAGGTCATTCTGTGGGTTGAGACTGATCCAAAAAGTTATTCAATTGAAAATTAAATAAAGTTGGAATTACTTTATTTAATTTGAGAGGGAAGGTCTGGTTATTTGATAACAGAGGAGGGGTGTCCAGGGCGACGCTGCGGTGACGGCGATTACCGCCGATACGGGGGTCGCTTCGAAGACGGGGGAAAATGGTTTGGGTGGTCCAGGGTGTACAGGGCGACGTTGGCGTTTGTTCCGATGACGACAATGGCTACCGAAACGGGAGTAGTCCTCTCCGTAATGGAGATCAGCTTCGAGGAAGGGAAGGAGTGATCCAGGGTATCTAGAACGACGTTGAGATGGCTTCGATAGTTACCGATACGAGAGTAATCCTCTCCGTAACGTGGATCGGGTGTGATGCCTCTGTTATGGTGGGATACAAGTGTTAGAAGGAGGAGGTCCACGAAGAAGGTAGACAATGTAAGGTTAAAAACTTGGGTTTATTTAAGTAGCGTAGATGTTTACACTACGGGGATTCGGGGAGAAGTGTCTCTCTGTCTCGAAACGCGCTATACTTAAAGGCTAGCTCGGGCGGCGGCGCACTTCTCACGGTGCAAGAGAGTGGGGCATTGGCCCGCGGTCGCAGTGCAAAAATTAACAAGCGAGCATCTTTTCGCGATGCTCCTGGATACAGGTTTTGCACGACTGGCGCGTTTTCTCCAAGCAAATGTCTACAAAAGTGATCGATAACCAAAGCCGCGCTTGCGCTGTCGATTGTCAGAGGGACTTTAACTTTTTTGAACTAAATGCCATGACTCAAATTATTCTATGTCGAATCACAGGTGGGGTTAGGATGCCCAGGCGATGAAAGAAAGCGCATTTTCTCCAAGCAAATGTCTACAAAAGTGATCGATAACCAAAGCCGCGCTTGCGCTGTCGATTGTCAGAGGGACTTTTTTGGACTAAATTCCATGACTCAAATTATTCTATGTCGAATCACAGGTGGGGTTAGGATGCCCAGGCGACGAAAGAAAGAATCATGGATGTTTGCCAAATATTATTCGTGGTTATAAATATTATTTATAACCATGAATATAATTTGGCGGACATCACTTGAAAGTATCAGTTACCATGTTTTGGAACATCTATAATGGGCCCATCTTATCACATGATTCTTTTTGGGCTCTCTGTTTTTGCAGTTTTCATTTTTGCTTTCTCTTCGTTAGTTTTTGCTTGCCACTTGCAGAATACTAAACGATAGCTCATGTGCAGTGTGATTTTCATCAAACGAATTCACGCGTGCAATGTAGAGAGCCCGTATCTGAAATTTCGTACCTTCATTGGTTTATCTGCAAGTTCAGGTAAATCGTTCATCTGCGATGGTGTCGCATCACAAATGTAACATGCGGCAGCAGAAGGAGTTCCGGAAAGAGCCTGACATACTTTCCATCAACCATAGTCAACGCGAACTTATGATAAACAGTTATGGTACAACGACTATTCGGTACTTTTATTTTTGTAGGATTGAGTATTTTTATTTCGTCTTGCATCAACTCTGCTTCTGTCGTGATACATTCCTTAGTTTCTGGTGCATGTTCAAACATGAGCAGCCTACATAATCTGGGGGATCCAGGATCCTATTTCTTTCAAATTGTCAAGGGCTTTGCACATTCAGAACAATTCGTCTCATTCTTATGGGAACAAGTTTTAATTATACGTAATGTTACCATTGACATCATAAAAATTCCTGGATCTGATTTTTCTGCTTCACAAAACTTTTTATTATATTCGCTCTGGTCAGATGAGCCATCACAACCATAATTATATTGACACTTCATCACGACATTTTTCCCTTCCATTATACCCGTTGGAAAATATTTGGAATTTTTGAACATACGCTTCACTGTATAATCGCACAAATCTCGCGGTCTCGACCGCGTGTGGAATCAAGGTGAGACCTGGAAGCCTAAATATAGGTGAAAAAACGGACACCCACCTTGTAACCACTTGGCTAGATCGATCTTCCAGTTTGGATCCATTTTGGTTTACCAAGTTTATTCCCCTTTGTTCTGGTTCCGTTCTTAGAATCGATTTCGCCTCCTCTGTCCACGCGTCGCCGCAAAGCCAAGACACTTCTTCCTCTTCTTGATTGTGGCTTATTGCTATTTAGCAAATGGCCAGAACTAAACATAAAATTGTTCACGTTGTAATTTTCCCATGAAAACTTCTAGGCAGTAAATCAATCCAGTGAGTGCATTCCTTCCATTCACGATGAGTTCGTGCCCAAACCAATCCATCCTTCCGCAATTTACTCAAATTATACAAAACTACATAATAATTTTTCCGTTCCCAAAGAACCCCTCAATTCCGCTTACTGCTTCAGTATCTGGCTCAAATTTCAGACCCGAAAGTCTGACTTCCTTAAAGGATCTGCCCGGAAACCGTTTAGAAATATAGCCCAGGAAGGCTGGTCTACCTTCTGAAAGAAGGGAGCACTCATGGTTTAGATATTTAAAATAACTGAACCCGTCACCACATTCACATTCACTCGGCAAATTCCATCCCATTTTCTTAAAATGAGTACTCGCACAAATGTGAAAACTTCTCAGTCGCGTAATCAGATTCAGGTAGCTTCTAGAGAACCTGAAGCCCCTAAACCAAGGACTAGGAGTCTTAACTGCAATGTGTTCAAAATATTCCTTTCTACTGTCCACATCTCTCTCATAAGGCCAGAGGTGCGAGCACCAAGACTCAAAGTCATCCTTGATGTATCAAGGATGAACACAATATCCCTTTTTGCAGACCCGTTTGTAATCTAAAAATCAAAAGTCGTGCAGATCTACATATAAGTCAATGACTTCGTTACCCTGAGGGTCCAAAAATCTACCTCTAATACAGCGTAGAGTTGATTGAGAATCCGAGCAAATGACAAACCTCCCAATATTCCCCTTCAGAACATGCCTGACAGCAGACAGAATCGCGTAAAGCTCAGACGAGAGAATCAATGTACCCCTTTGAAGGGTAAAACCATATCCAAAGTCCAACTCTGGGATATAGAACCCACAGCCTGAAGTCTCCGAGGCCCTATTCACCGAACCATCAGTAAAAATCCACATTGAGGCCGGGTATGCCACCGAGGAAAAGCCCTCGAACGCCAAAGCTGGGTCACCCGACTCCCTAAATACCACCCCGGAATCGAGGTCGATTTTAGCCTTGATATCCTCCCATTCACTGTCAAAGTAGTAACTGAACCCTAAAAGTTCTTCTTCCTCTCCTTCTACTTTGACAGAGATCTTCCGACCTACACATTTCTGTAATTAATGATTATTATTATTATTAATTAAATTAAACTGCAATCTCGGGGTTAGTGGGTTATTACGCCATGTGAAATTTCCTATCAAGAACCTCTGAGAAAGCATAGATCTACGAATACTGAGAGGAGGTTCGTTAGCCTCCGATAGAAGAACCGAGATCGGAGTAGATCTCATGAAGGCAAGGATTACCGTCAGTGCCCGGTGCTGCACCCTGTCCAGGATACTAAGTACAGAGAAACTAGCACTCGCAAAAAGCGGGGCACCCCATTCCAAGCAAGCTTTGACCAGATTTCTGTACACTAACTCCAGGGTGGATGGGTCAGCGCCACACGAGACGTTTGCAATAACCTGCAAAACATTATTCGCTCGGAGTGCATTGCTTGTGAAGAGACAAAGCTGGCATTTTGTTAACGATGTAGATAGGCCGAATGACTTGAACTGAGATGAATGCACGGTCATATGGAAATATGAAGAGGTCCAAAGTTTCTTTTTAGAAACTCTGGAAAGTGCCTGTAGTAACCCTGTAGTAACCTTGTCTGATTTTGTTTTGGCCATAAATTGCTTCCGCTTTCACTGCTTAAATATGATTTGAATTTTTTGTCATGGTTGGGATTTACAAATTTCAATTGTTTTCTTGAAGAACCCTTCCATTTGTTGTTAAACTGCAAATTAACATTTTTTAGAATCCTTTCCTTTTGTTGTAATTATAGAGGCAATAAATTAATTCTTTGTCTGGAATTATGGCTTACGCATAAAGTGCTTGCTGGGGGGGGGGGGAGCTTGTAGAATATTTTTGTTTGGTATTTGTTACATTAAAATAATATTTTCAGCTGGATCTCTGAACTCGGTAACATGTCATCTTTTAGGAACTCGGGTGCTTATGGCAAGTCGAGGGGTAGTGGCTCGCAACCTAATCTCAGGAATCAGAGTATTAATGTGAGGAGTAACGCTCTCTCAAGTCGCGTACTGATTCCCTGGGAAGTACGTCCTCTACTCAGGACAGGACTGAGGTTCCTCCTGGTGGTCCTCCTATGGGTTCTACTTCTATTAGGAAAAGAAACAGACAAGCTTTAAACACTTTCAATAGACCGAGTAACGGGAGTTTGAAAATAAATAAGAGTCCGAATAGATCAGGGGGTCAGGAGGGATCTACTATCTTACTCAGCATCCTAATACGGGCGATTCATGGGTGGCACCGATTCTTTCTCCTCAGGGCGCGTCGTCCTTCACAGATAGAGTCGATACAGAGGTTATATATTCTAATTCTAATCCAGGTGATGGTAAATAGGACCCAAATAGCACCCGGGAAGTGTTTGGTCCACAGCTTTTCTGGACTAGGGAGGGGGTAAATACAGATTTTCAATTCTCAGACTCATCCTCCTCTTCGTTCATAGTTTTGATGGAAAGCACTAACCCTCATGAAAGGTTAGGTAGATTTGATCAATTGGGTCTTGCCGACAAAGTCGGTGAGTTTATTTCTGGTGGTAGGAGTATTCTAAGAAATGTTCAGAATCAAATAATAATATTTTGTAATGATTGGAGAGATGCAAATATTCTCTTGGATTCTGCAGATTTTGTTCAGGCGGGTCTTAAACTGTTTATTTCATCATCTCTGATTATTAAAAAAGCCTTTATCAGGAACGTTGATCCAAAATATTTTCCTCTCAGTATATTCAACGCGTTGATCCGTCGTACAAGGACTCCATTCCGGCTATTAGAAGGAGAACCATTCCAGATAAGACACTCTCTGATAAGGTTGAATTTACCCTTTAGCTTTCAGGTATACCTAATAGTATCTTTTTATCGGAATGGGAGTTTCCTATGACCCCGGTAATTCCCTCTCTGATTTGAAATCATGAAGTATAGTTTTCTACGTGACTGTGGTTACGTTTGGTGCTCCCGGCTCCAGACGGAGGAATTCGGTCCCCAAGTCAGGACACAAGTGACAGCTTTTCGTCTGCTACCTCGTCTTGCTGCTATTTTCCTGCCGGGCCTTTGGGAATTCCGTGTCGCGCCTGTTGATTGACTTGATGGAAGGGAAGAAGTCCTATGGGTCGACTCCGCCAATGCGCGCCTCCGTGGCCCATCTGTCGTACTGATTGGGTACTAACCACCGGGCTATTGAGACTCCCATTGGTCGGTAGGAAATAGACGCCCGACAATGTGGCGATTGGCCGGTGCTGCCTCTCGTAGCTAGTAGTGGAATCACTGCGCCGTGTTGACTTCCATTGGCCGCTCGTACGTGGTCGCCACAACATGGCAGCTCGTCCATGGTTACCAGAGCCTGCCGACCACCCGACACGGCGATCGGTCCAGTGTTGCCTCTCATAGCTTGTCGCGATGTCACGTTGTCACGATTTCGCATTCTTCCTCGTCTCGGGTTGGTACGGACTTCCAGGTAAATTCACGAGCTCCACTCGCATGACTTTTGGAGGTTAGGTTTGGCTTCAGCGAGATCCCGGAAAGTTTATTTGACATATTTCGACGTTTTATTCCTAAAACCTCGTTACAACTAACTGTGTATGAGCTGTTGATTTAAATCCATCTAATTCTTGTGACCTATCTGATCGTAGAAAATGATACCAGTTCACGATTGTTAAAAAGTGAATAGTTTACAATAAGAATAATTGAGGACATTTGATTCAGGGAGATGAGATAATGTCTTGGTCAAGTCGCGTACCATAATGTATGCGATTTATCTTAGCAACTCTGGGGGAGAAAGTTTCTTCAGAGTCGAGAATGTCCCGACTTTTTGTTAGTTATAGAATTTATTTATAACAATTATTAAATGTATTCTTCAATCATTCCTTGTACAGTAGGACCTCTCGGATCAGACCTCGAATTTTTATTTTTATAAGTTTAAAAATCTAGATATGTGATAATCATACATAATTTTTGTAACTATTTTTTAACGTCGTATACAAATTACAAGTTGATATTATTAATTATACTAAACTTTAAACACAAAAACAAAAAATCGAGGTCCGATCCGAGAGGTCCTATTGTATTCAAATGTTTTTATCATAGTAACGTTATGAGATGAATTAGTCACAAAATGGGAAAAAATAATACAAAAATGATAAGAAAGTAAGAAAATTAACTTTTAACAAATAATTTGTCTATTAAAAAATTTTTTTGTTCAATTTTCATTGCTGAATTATCTTTTGGTATCATTGCACTAACAAATTAAGGGAATTGCGGAAGATTTTACTCAATTGAAACTGGAAAAATACTTTTTTTCCAGCCTTTTTTTTATTTGTTATAAAATTTATGAAATTTATTGTTCAGTCATCTCTTCTACTGAAACTGCCTCAAGTTAGCCAATTATAAG
Source organism: Andricus quercusramuli (assembly GCA_932178445.1). Lineage (NCBI taxonomy): Eukaryota > Metazoa > Arthropoda > Insecta > Hymenoptera > Cynipidae > Andricus > Andricus quercusramuli. Next base: position 141,335 of record CAKNXH010059822.1, on the reverse strand, counting down.
TACACCTGAAAAAACTGTATTTTTTTCAAAACACACCCAAAGTGCACATTCGTTAATGAAATTTGTTTATATTATTGGTAATCATTACATAAATACGAACTTTTTTCATCATAGTAATGTTATGCGATGAATTACTTACAAGATAAGGAAAAATAGTATGAAAGTAATGAAAATTCGCGAAAATCAATTTTAACAAATTTGTACACAGGTTCGACCGGAATCGTATTTTTAACCAAAAAATGCACTTTTTCCCCACTGTGGGGCGCCCTGACGATCCTCGGGAAGCGACAAGCATTTCAAAATTTTCAAAAGACTCTCCAATGATTTTTATCGGTTTTGGTGTTCGTTTTAATCTCTTTTCTCATCGTTCTCTGTCTGTCTGGTATGGGAAACCCTATCTTCTTGAAATCGCATGCTTCCTGATGGTCTAGAAAATTTCTTACAATATGACAGGTGTTTATTAAAACTGCATTCTGAGCTGCTGCCAGTACCCTACTGACTCCTAACTGTTTAAGATGTTCAGTGCATCTTGCGTCTACATGGCATGTAGCTGAAATAACAGTAGGATGAATAGATGCATGTTTCACATTCCTCCATATTGTCTTTACTTCATGCCTTAGCTTGCTATACTTATGCATCTTGGTTGGATAGGTTGCCTGAAAATGTTGAGTAAATGGACAAGCAATGTCGATGATGTTGACTCCTCTACCTTCTTTTTCTCGCATCACGATGTCGGGTTGATTGGCTCGGATGTAATGATCCGTCTGGATAGTTGCATCTCAATATAAGATGTAATCTTCGTTCTCTAAAACGGGCATTGGAATGTATCTATAGACAGACATCCATTCTGTTAAGAGTCCTAGGTTTTACCTTTAGGGACCGTTAGGACTGTTTAGTTTACTATATTATTATTAAGTTAACTATGAGAAGTTGTAGGCCACGGAAGCTACGATCACGGTTCCTTAAAGCAACCAATCCCGACGCAACTGGAACGTTTACGTCATCCACTTCTGCTCCTTCTGTCCTAGAAGGTAAGCAAGAGCGGGAAATTTACGCGAGATAGCATCGTGCAACACTGTTCCTTGGAGTCAGGTCTCTAGCCATGGATGACCTTACGCGGCAGACGTAACCAGATTAAGTGATCCCAGAAGAACAGCCTTTTTTATCCGGTTCGCGATGGAATGAGCCTGACGCTGGCAAGCCGGAATCTTGTTGAGTTGGCTAAGAAATGAGGCTTTCATACCTCGAAGACAGCCGATTATGAGAACTACAAGATGGACTTTGTAGCCTTGGTACAGTAGATCTTACACTGATCATTCTCCACAACAGACTCGAGTTTCCCCTGGGAGTATGACAAGACGGGCAATAGATCAACACCATAGAAAGGCCTAAGATGGTAATATAACACTTTTAGGGCCGCATTGTGTCTCTCTATGTACCCGTAGCGTGCATATTTTGAGCATCCACTGAGAACATGTCCAAGTGTTTCTGGCTGTTGCTTGAACGCTCGGAAGTTGGTATCGCCTACAGTCTCTGGTCTCAATCCAGCGGACTTGAGAAACATGTTGGACAGACACATCGAGAGAAGCGTATGTTCTGCTTCCTGTACACCACTTTTGAGCACCAAAGATGTTAGTGATGCTAGGCCATGTGTAGTATCGCTGGAATCAAATGAGAGGTCAAGCTCCTCTGCGGCCCTATCTGCGGCCCTATCTGCGGCCCTAACTGCGGCCCTATCTGCGGCACGGTAGAGAAACGCCGCAGCATTGACGACTTCATGTTGATGTAGAAGTCGCATAAGAGAATCTGTGCTATTTAGAACTCAGCAGATTGTATCCAGAACCGTTCATCGATAAAGACACTCTAAGCTTAGCAAGCATCTACACCTTTATCTCGAGGGAGGTATATTCGAGGTACGGAAGATCTACGATGATAACTTCGATGGATCGTCATCTTGCGTGTGCACTCAAGGAACTTAGTAAGTCGCTCATGGTTCGTGTTATCGAATGCCTTGCGGTAGTCAATCCAAGCCGTGGACAGGTTGCGTTGATACCAGATCGTGTCCTGGCTAATACACCTGTATATTAACAGTTTCTCCCTGCAACCTGCCAGCCCTATCTTGCATCCACGTTGTTCAACTATTACACTCCATACCGTCTCGATAGATGTTAATATCCTCTCTTTGAGGATGCCAGTGAATAGTTTGTAGCTGGTGTTTAAACAAGCTATGGGCCTGCAGTTCTTTGGACTTGAAAAATCTCCGATCCTAGGGATTAGTACCGTTTGTCCTTCCACTAACTACGGTAGGATGGGTTGTTCATCTAGCTGATAGGTATCTCCATGTACTTGCTCCCAGAAGACTTGAATCTCTTCTCGATTAGGCAAATTTTCAACGACACGTGACGTTTTATTGAAAAGATGGGAAGGATGAGTAGAAAGTTGGAATTTTCCTGAATCCACTTTACTCGCCGTTCAAGGCGTTCTTTTGCTGTTGAAAGAGACCTTTTTTTTGGATCCAGTACTGCTTGATGGTCAACAGTTTAAACTGTTCAAATGTTCACGCACTGAACATTTGATGCATGCCGTCTCGCCGTTTTAATTTTAAACTGAAGCTGTGTAATACGCTCGCGAGTCTTAATTAGGCGTACTGGAGTATCGTTATTTCTATTGTCGCTTAGCAGGGAGACCGCCTTCTCGTATACTGCACAGTTCAGAGTCCAGAGGTTAACATCTTCGGTGAGTAAATCGGGGAGAGCAGTATTAGTTTCAGCTAATTTGTCCATCCTGAGAAAGACTTTTTGATGGATGTTTGTTCTCCTACTTCTCATGTTGGCATTATCGGCTATCTGCAAAGGTGGTCTTGCTGGAACGGGTTGTATGTTCCCTTTTTAGGGGGATTAATTGTATTTTTATGAAACACGTACGTGTTATGGGCGCTTTACGCTGCCTATTTTGCGAGTGGTAAGTTCTCGCTTACTGAGCGGCGAAATATGTCTATGGTGGACGTACACTTTATTTTCCTGAAAACAGGGTTATAAAGCATCCAGCATTCATGGAGCATCTAGGAAGTGCTTCCTTGTAAACCAGCAAGATGTTTTTTTCTACATGTGTAAGAAAGGCTACTTTTAACGTATTCTTAGCAAGCGTAAAATGATAAATTCTCCACGAAACCATTATTGCATTTTGTTAATATTTCCTTTAATAGATTTCTCTGATTATTTTTTTAACCAAATGGACGTTGTCGCCAACTTTTGGTATAAAATAGTATATTTCGATACGAGAGGCCAAACGGGCATTTTGCTCACTGTGAGTGTGAAGGCCCCGCGTGAACCCGAGGCACAACCATTTCTTTATTCATAAAAACTTTCAAACAAATTATCGAATGTATCTTGTGCCTTATATTACTTGAACGAAAATGAACGAAAACAAACTGTCTCGAACGAAATAAACCCAACCTCATCCAAAACGATGTTCACATTGTAACCGTTTACGACGATAGATGGAAACCGGTGGCCAAAATGTTTTGGTAACCGTGGAGACCATTTTGCTAACCGGTGACAGCATTTTGGTCATCGATGTTGAGGATTTTGCTTATTGCTTTCGTGCACAGTGCGGAATCGGCCATTTTCGATGTCCGTAAACTGTGGGTAAACGAGATTTTGCATGTGGTGCATAATTTCTGAAGTACTCCTCACACCAAAAATTAATTCACTTTGATAATTATTTATCAAAGTGGAGGGGGCATAATTTTTGGGGTTTTTAAGCAAATCCTTACTTTCAAACGTTTGTAACTTTTTCCTATTGTCTTAAACAAAATTTCACTTGCAATGTTTTCGATAGACTTTTTCACAAACTTTCTGATGGTAATAACGATTTTTTTAAAAAGTCAAAATTTGACCCAAATTTGTTTATATTTCTCATCTTTTTTCAAAAACCTGAAGGAAAATGTATTGCCTGGGGAGTTTTTGATTTGCTTCGATTTCGCTCAAAATTACGCCTTCATAATTCAGAATGCAGCGCAATCATTCCACTGCAATAACGACCAAGCTACAATATTCACTGTGGTGATTTATTATAAAAAAGTGGAGAGCTCAAGTACGTAAGTATCGCAATCATATCTGATAACTTAGCTCATGACACGATGGCTGTTCACGAGTATCAAAAGATAATAGTAGATTACTTGAAAACTCTTTTCAGACTCATAATGTTCTCTGAAACATCACATACTCACTCTCCATGCTTTGTTTCAGTGGGCAAAGAGTAACTGTAAGGAAACCGAAATTTTTTTCAGCAGCAAAGAAAATCATGCCTTAGCCACCGAGTTACTGAAAGCCAGAATTGACAAAGCTGTCATGATACCAGGTACATTACAGTACCACGCTTTCATTCCCACTCAAGATGGAAAACTTCAACTCAAGAAGTTTTCGTCCTCTGAGAAACACGACATCTTCTCGAATGGCAAAAAACAAAAACCGCAAAAGAGGCCTGCAAAGAAAACAACTGTAGAAACCATCGCCAAAAATCGAACAGAAAGACACATAATATTACCATATAATATTACTTAACTTAAAAAACTGGCTCTATCATGGCATCTTGTTTACGTATAGTTCTATTACTCAAAGACGAATTAATTTGCCACTCTGAAAATTGGGGGGCTTATAGGACAAAAGTTAGAAACGTTTGAAATTAAGGCCCGTATGTATTTTATCACACATTTTTGCGAGCAGGAGAAAAGCTACTCTTCAAATTTATACAAGATTGCATTTATGAAAGAATTCAAAATCGTTAAGTCATTAATAGGAATTAATTTTTTCAGATTTTTCCCAAGTGTAGAATCGTACCAAAATCATAAACAACTTCATCAATTGGATACGATGACTAGGTTGCCAATAAGTTCCTTACCCTCCGTTTCTGAAACAGAATCTACTAGAGAATTCAGAAAAGAGGACTTCAACGAGGGCGCAAAGTCTTTAGCTTGTCCCACATGTGGCAAGGTAAAAATCCGAGGCGCTGTTTGTTCACTTCGGAAATCTTGTTCAAATTACTGCTGAATCAATAAATTAAAGATTCAGAATTAGTGTAATCACGGAAATCTGTTTTACGATTTACAGAGTTTTTTTTTAAATTTCTAATATTGCCACGATTTATCAAAATAAACAATAGTTGGAAAAGAGTTGATATTTCGCCTATAATCTCGGAAGTGCATAAGAAATCTTCGCAAATCTTGAAAATCATATCAGATCTTTAAGGGATCTTATGAATTCCACCAGCCTAGTGAACGATTTAGAATTTTCAGATGGCGAACTCAAATTTTCAATGATTTTGGGATCCCGGTATTTTAATGATTTCGGAAGTGAATAATGCCTCGTAAACGTCATTGATAATAAAAAAGTGCATAAATTAAAATTTATTTGTAAATGTTCGCCGAAGAGGAGCCCAGTCTGTCGAGCATTGTTTAGGAGTTATTTGTATGTATTGATTCGAAAGTTTCAAATCAGGTTCCCTAATGTTGATGAACTTATCTTTGTATATAGGTCATTTCAAATTAACGTCGGAATTCGATTTAGGTAAACTTTGCATTTCAAAGTTGTTAATCACCATATGTTGAGGTGATATGTTGCTTAACCCATTGGGCACCACCTGGGTATACACAACCCATATCCCTCCTGCGAAGGAAAAATATCATTAGTTGGGGATAGGTGTCTGTGAATTAGGAACCAAATACGGCTTTCGAAGGGGCATATCACCATTTTTATTTGGCAACTAAATTCCGCAACGAATGTGTTCAAAGTTTATCTTCATATGCGAAATACATATAATTTTTGGAAAGATCAGAAAACTACTTTAGAATCTTGTAGAGGAAAGTCTGTAGATTGCAAAACGCATGTCTTCTTTCAATTGAACACAAAACAAGAGAAATATTGTTAAAAAATAAAAGAAAGTCATTTTTGCCATTTTGGGGCCTTTTTATAATATTTTATATAAAAAAAATTTCACCAAATAAAGATATAGACTTGATATTCTTCCTTGATATTCTTATTCTAGACATTCCAAATAATTTCATATCAAAATAGCGAACTTGAAAATTTTATACAAAGCCATAAAGTTTGGACTATTGACAATCTGCAGGTGGACTTCATTAGTTGACGGGAAAATTATGGTGCCGAACGAACATTTAGAAATAAATTAATTTAAATTATTTCTTTGTAACAATTTTTATATAATATTCTTTAAAAACAACAACAAGATCTGTATAATGTATAAATTTATTGTGATTATATTTAGCAGAATAAAGATGATAAAATGCGTCGCTCCAAATTTTTGTACTAAATGAAACATTAGGCGGATTTTTTGTTAAAACTTTATCATAGCCAGCGGCTTTCTTCTCTAGACCTTTTTAAAACAATTACATCACTTTTTAGAGTTCTGCAACTTTTATAAACAAATAACTTAGTTCCCCACCAACTTTAAGTATATAATGAAAATCTACACGTAAACACATCTAAAAGAGCGTTTACTTGTTTTTTAATAACATTTTTAAAAATAAATAAAATGTCATTAACATTTTTTAAACTCTTTACAACAACTTCCAATCTTATACAAACGTACGGTGCTATAGCAGATTCGGTAGCAACAAAACTGTCTTCTCCAAACTTACAAAGTTTTTTTTTACAATTTTCGGGTTTTTTAAATTCATAAATGGTTCCACTAACATGTAAGCTTATATTAATTAATGAGTTAAACAAATTTTTAACGACATTGTTTTGTTATTTTGCAAGTTTGGAGAAGACAGTTTTGTTGCTACGGAGTCTGTTCTAGCATCGTATGTTTTCATAAGTACCGAAATAGTTGTAAGAAGTTAAAAAATGTGAATAACATTTTACTTGTTTGAAAAATTATTTCTTCGAAAAAATTAAACAGCCGTTTAGAGTTGTTTACATGTAGATTTTGATTATATGTGATGTGCACCGAGGAAAGGGGTCTAAGCCTATTATTATTATTTAAAACTGGTTGTTCCCAAGTGGAATGGAAGCTTCTATTGTGTCCCCTAAGGGTTTTCATTTTTCTGGTATCTCTTCCCTATTCCTTTATACACTCCCCATACACTTTTTTGGTGTTGGGAAGGGGACCTACAGTTTAAGATGGGTTCCGAACCATGAAGAGCTTCAAGTACTTAGAGAACCTTTTTCTCTAGAGGTACCGGTCCCACGACTCTTCGGAGATGAACAACTCCCTTGCTAGGCTAGTGTTCACCGTATGAGCCGCCGATGCTTTTCCAGAGTGCGAGGCGGGAATTGAACCTTCAAGCCGACAGAGTGGGTCCAAAGCCTACACCTTAACTCCCACAATCATCTTCTCACTAACAGGGTTGTTAGGAACCCTGTAAATTGTGCTTTCTTCGGCCTGACTAAGATCTCGTGAAACACCTCTGATCACTCACAACTAAATCTTAGTGCCTCACCGATAATACCCGTCCGTGTAACGTGCACTCCGCTGCACAGTTAAAAGCGTGAGAGTGTAGTTGACAGTGGAGAGGGAAGTCTTCTTGAGCCTTCCCTCTCTCTTAAAACTCTCGTCCGCTGGCTCTCTTTCCATCGCTCGTCTCATAAAATTCTAGCTTTCCGAGTTAGACCCCTTTCCTCAGCGCATGTTGCATATAGGTAAAATTGGTTTGCAACTAACTATTTTTGTTGGAAAAAGTTGCAAAACTTTGAAGACTGATTTAATTATTTAAAAAATGGTTTCAAAAAGCCCAAGCCATCGCTAAAAGTAGTTCAATAGATATTTTCAATTACTTTTTGTAGTAAAAATTTTTTACATAATTTTGTTAGGGGGCATACAAAAATTAAAGGGGCATGCTTCAGGTCATTTCAATGCGTTTTTTAATGCAGATAGTCCGGGGAAATTAAACTTTTTTCAGAAAAAGAACAAAGTATATCCACAGGACCACCGGCCATGCGTAATCCACTGCGGG
>CAKNXH010059822.1:107329-128127 GCA_932178445.1 Andricus quercusramuli | reverse complement strand
GGGGGGGGGGGGCTACGAAACCCTAAAAACAAAACAATCATTAAAACATTTGTTCACGTTAAATGTAAATTTATTTCAAGAAGATACCAACACCAGTGTTTAAAGTTACCTATGCCAGTGTCTATAAAGTACCTCATCTCGAATGTGCGCATGCGCAGCTTTTTCACCAGTGTCTAAAGTAAGCCATCTTCAAACTGCGCATGCGCGAAAATTTTTTCACGCACAGTCTGCTCAAATAAAGTACTTTAGGCACCATCCGCATGCATGCAAACGTTAACTTTTGAGGTGGGTGTTGCAAAAAATGTTTTTTTGTTATACGTGCATAAGAAATGCTACTTTGCACGTCTGTTTAGCAACCGCGAAATGCTGAATTCCCCACCAAATCATTACTGCAGTGTGCTAAACTGCGTTTCTTAGATGTCCTTGATTATTTTTTCACGCAAAAAATATATTACTTCACGGCAATGCACGCTGCCGCCACCTGTTGGTATTAAAAAGAATGAGTCTACACTCGGGGAATCCCAAGCTTCTATTATTTTTGATAGCTACATAACCTATTGTATAAGAGTAGAATAGTAGATGCGTTCGTGGTGCAATCGTGCATTGTGGAAAATGAGCAAAATGAACTCCAGAACATGTTCTACTTCTTGAAAAATCAAAAATCAGGTACAAAAATGTTTACATAATCTTTGTGTTATTGATTGAATTACTTTCTGATTATTCTTTGTAGATAATTTCTTCTGTCGGGGGGCTCCGCCCCCCCACCCCCCTCTTTCGCACTTATAACAAAAAATAGTATGAGTAACTCGTGCGGGGCCACCTAATGCCCACTCGTGCGGGTGTGCGCACTCGCTTCGCTCGTGCGCCCAACCCCGCACTCGTGGGCAATCGGTGACTTCCCGCACTCGTTGCTCAATATACTATTTTTTTTATTTGTGTGATTTTGCTGTGTATCCTAGGAATATTGTCTATAATCATATATCAAAAAGTAGCTTAGTAGGCGTTATATTACGCGGTTTTACTATGCATGGCTCGTGTTATGAGCACGTCTTAGACTCGTAGATCCGAGGGCCTCCGAGTCACGACGATTATCGCATCTCATTACATTATCGAATTCATTTAATAAATTCATGCTGTGCTCTTTTTTTAAATTAAAAAAAAATTCATATAGCTTTCAAGCAAATTTCAAAAAAAGTTTATAATTTCAACTACAAGTTGTCTTTTAATTACAGTAGGACCTCTCGGATCGAAAATAGAGGTCCGATCCGAGAGGTCCTACTGTATAATTATAAATAATGGAAAATTATGAACATTTAGAAATTCATTTTATTTCATTAAAATTTTCGACGAGTATGACTTCTGTTACGTTTAAACTATTTTTTAAATCTTAACACCAGAAGTACCGGGCGGGGTCAATTGACTCCTTTCGATTTTTAAAATGGTAAATCTCCACAGTGGTTGCTTGCAGAGGGATGGCGTTTTGTGACTGTTAATTATTCATAAATAGGAGTATTTGACAATTTTTTCGGAGATATTGGACGCGCACTTTGAAAAAAATCGACGTTTTATTGACTGTTACCGGCAGTGGTCTATTGACCCCTATATTATTTTGGCTGGTATTTCATTACTTTGTTCCACTTCTGCGCAGCAGGTCTGATTTATATCGCTTCTATAACGTGTGTGTGATATTTCTAATCCTGAGCACTATTACTGCTCTGCTATTTAACAGGAAATAGATGATATACTGCTGGCTGGAGTGTGCATTTATGGTCGTTTCTTCTTCTACTATGGTTCAAAATATTTTCAGACTATCAGTTCTAATACCGGTGTATAACGTTCTAAGTTTATAGTAAAGCGCTAGGAGTAACCACATTTGTAGTAAGTTGAAATGCACGACGTATAAGGTAAATGCACCTATTAGCGTCCGTGTAAGGTTTACGGCAGAATTTAAGACCAATAAACAAGTATAATCTATTCCGATTCGCTAAAAAACTATTACTGATCTAAGAACATAGATTATTTTATAGAAAAAAATTTCTGTTTGGACAAATTGCTACAAATTTCACCGGAAAATTCGAAAATCACGCAAAGATGTCATTGTACGTCGTTGCGACCGCCTGATTCGGTTGTGGATCTATTTGTGGCCGCGCGGGTTGCCCCTATTTGCGACCGGACACAAACTGGTACTTGTACTATTTAGCGTCCACGTGATAATGAATCGTTCGGCCGCAAATAGGGACAGAATTTTTAGGAACCTATTTGCGTCCGCTCTTCAAAGGTTATGATAGACTTGAATTATTCGGATAAAACTTACGTCACTTTATAGGTTGTACCGCAGAAAAAAACAGTGCATATCGAAAGAGAAATATTTTCCACATCACTTACAACAATTTTTAGCATAAATACAATCACAGTTCAATTATTTCGAATATTTTAAACATACGGACGCACACATGTACATCAAAAGATTGTTGTACTAGTTAGCGACTATTGTTTGAAATAAATAATTCACTGACCATTCGTGTGATGGAATCAGATTTCTGAATCGCTTGTTAAGCTGGATTGCATATGACACTTGACTTACCTGGTAATTATTTCTCGGGATCCGCATTAACTACAAAATTGACAGTCCGTTTCACAGTCCGCTTTACTAAGAATTTGCTCTCTGCGCGCTGGTAAACACAAATGGCCACTTTCGGCGCGCAACATGAAATATGAAATTCGTGTTATATTTCTAAATTTTGATAAAACGCATATTTGAATGGACGTGCATGTAGAGTATTGTCAATAGAATAAAATAAATACTCTTAACGAATCAATAAGTATAAAAATCCATTAAATTTACTATTTTTCTATCAGGCTAGGACGCAAATAGAAGCACGGGCGCAAATAGGTGTATCTACCTTACTCGGAACGGGGAGTACAGCGGCACCAAACGATTTAGCTTGCTGTTGCAGTAGCAACAGAAGCGTCGTCGGTAGGACTACTCTGGGGTAGGCATTTTCACTTCTTTGTTGTACTTTTTCAGGACTCACTACTCTTCTCCACTTATATTAACGATGTAATATGAATACAGCATACTTCCGTCATTAACTTTTGACGGTAGAAACTGCTTAAAATAATTATTTGACACCCAACGCAGGTAGGGGTCAATTGACCCCTCGTGGTAACCAAAGGGGGCAGAAAATCCCGGTACTTCTAGTGTTAAGCAATTAAAAATATGATTTCATCCTGGCTAATTATTTTTAAAAAATTACAATCTTAACCAGTTAACTGGTAGGCTCGAAATTGGCGTTTTGTGCCAAAACTGGTAGAAGCAAATAATTCCGTATTCATCATGAAAGTTCATTTCCTAAGGGGTTTTTAGGTCGCTGATGTCGGATTCGGGGTCAAAATGAACAAATTAAAAATGGCGGATCCAACATGGCGGACTAAAATGGAAAAATCACGTGACGTGAATGAAGGGTCGTACTAAAGAGTTTTTTTAGGTCGTTGATGACTATTCTACTATATAATCAGCTACTTTGAATTTTTCAAATTTGACCCCGGATTCGCTATTGTAACTATTGTTGCAATCTTAAACAATTGAAAATATGAATTCATGCTGTCCTATTTTTTATAAAACATTAAAATTTGAATTTTTTTTTTCAATTTGAAGTTTAGAAAATTTAAAATATGTGTTAATCCTTGGCTTATTTATCCCTAAAGAAAACGGACTCAACGAAGAATATATTTCCAATGGCTTTTTCTATAATGCTTGGTAAATTTCCAAGAATTATTAATTATTCAAACGATTTTCATAAACAAATTCAGGGTTTAGCTATTTTAAACTTTTCGATGACTCTTTCGTACGATATTTTGCAAATTTATAATAATGAATTATTATCCAAACAATTTTCATAAAAAAATGCACATCTTGGCCGTTTTTAAACGAATAGGATCAATTAGTTTAGGATATCATGGAAGAATGTATTTCCAATAACTCTTTTCTACGATTTTTTTTATTTATTTATTTTTTTTATTCAGAACATGCCCTAGGTAAACCATGATTGGGCAACCAAGATACAGAGACTAGTCGTATTAGATGATAATTTGAAAAGTAAAACAATAGCTTTATAGGAACAATAAAACAGATAATTAGCGTACATAGTTGGCGTTTAGAGTAATATAGTAGATCATTCCAAAAAATGTATGCAAAAGAAAAATTTAGCAATAATAATAATTCATCCGTCCATCTATTGGCAGTGAATAATAAAATTTGTGGCTTATGTTCGCAAATTTAAGATATGTTGGTTGAGAATTTCGATGAAATCATTTTCGCCAATGTTTGTAAGATCTAATGTTAGATTAGCTCTCGCATGCATTAAATTAAAGTGATTACACATCACGAAAACTGGCGAGTTGAATCCGATAGCATTATGGGGGAATTTTAAATAAAAAGTTACATCCCTTCTAGCATAAACAATTAAAAAACAATTAAATCTTTGGCATAGTTCTTGATAGTCGGCTCCGCTTACTGGATATCTTCCATCCTGCTTGAGAGCTATGAATTTTAAAAACCTTTTTTGACTTGACTCCAATTCATTCCCATATTTCTTAAACATAGGGTTCCATACTAGTGCTGCATATTCAAGTCTAGATCTTACATACGCATTAAATTTTGTTGTCATTGTTTTTATATTAGTAAATTTTTTGCAAGTTCTGATGACGAATCCGAGCGCTCTAGCCGCAGTAGCAGCGATAAGATGTACATGATCAGTATAATAAAGGCGAGAATCAAAAATAACACCCAGATAACAGTTTCGCTCAACCCTTTCTACTACTATTTTCCGCAAGAATTTGTTCCTTATCTCTATATTTAATTTGGTAGACTTTGAGTACCATTGTGGATAGGCCCCTTTACTTACATGATTCGAGTTAAATATGGGTACAAATAATACAAGCGCTTGTCTCAGTTTGCTATAAAATTGAAGACACGCCTCGTTAACATCATTTGGACTGTATATATCTGTCCAATCAATAGTAAGTAAGTGAGTATATAGGTCTGTAAGATTACATCTGTTAAAGTTCCCATTTTCTCCATTATCAATATCGCCAACAATAGCTAACTGTCGCGAAAGAGGGATGTTTGACAAATCGGGGAGTATATATAGTACAACAATAATTCAGCTATATTTACCTGAGTTTATATGTATACCTACTATGTTTAGGTTTAAACTTAGTTCTAGAATACTAGAAAGATCTATTTGTACAGCCTTAATATGATTTTTTATGCCAATAGGAACCCCGCCTCCTCTCCTGTCAGTCCTATCATCCCTGAAAACATTAATTGTGTCATTCTCAAAAATCTCGCCAGACATTACTTCGGGCTTAAGCCGAGTTTCGGTTGAAGCTATACAATCATAGTAACAAATATCAGGAAAACTGGAAGTCGCAGATAATTTTGTATTAGTTCCTCTAGTGTTTTGATAGTATATTTTAAAGGATATTTATTGTGTTGCCTGTACTTCCCGGTGTTATCTAAGTAGTGTTGATTTGCTGCACTGCCTTTGACTTTTTGATAACAGGGATTGAGTTTCTGTGTATTATCCTCAGTCCCGTCTCCCCTCTCTGAATTCTCTGCTGTAATTCGGCTTTGACTAATCGGTATTCCATTTGTTGTAATTTCGTCTTGTCCGATGCCACTCGTATGTGCTTGAAAATCTCGTGCTTCTGTGTTTTCAGTTTGTTGTCTGCAATGGCCTTGAACACTCGGTTTACGTCCTCCTTGTTTTGCAGGATTACCTTGACTGGACGTGGGTTCAGCAACGCCTGCGAATATTTGCCGAGTCGATATAATTTTAATACATTTTCAGATGATATACTTGAATCAATGAACTTCAAATATTCCGCGACTGTATTATTGTCAATATTTTCATCGGGAATATTATCTGACCCTATGCTTTCATTCAAGTTAAAAATAATTATATTATTTTTCCTTTTCTCGCGGTCCGAACCTTCGGCTAAGACTTAAGACACGGCAATGGATATTCTGGAGTTACCTTGCCCAAGTTCTAATGTTTTGAATTTGAGATCCTCGATTCGCTTTAACGTACCTGTGAGTGATTCGCCGCTGGCTTCCTCCCTCTCATGAATTTCCTCTATGCGTTTTACTTTTCCCTCTACTGTTTGTAGTCTGTGCGTTAATGAGTTCACATTCGCTTTGATTTGTTTCACGTCACTTTTAATCATAAAAATTTCACTATGCACCTCATCGACTGAGCTCTTAATCTCCAGAAAGCCTGACGCTATCTCTTTTTTTGAGTTATCAATTCCCGATGCCAGAGATTTTATTAGATTCTCAATCACACGTTCACCGGCAGTCATGTCTTCCTTTTGTTTATTGCAGTTATCCTGATCCGTTTCAGCTTTCCTCAATACTGTGTCTTCATCGTTCAATGGCGAACTCGACCTGGAGCCACAGCTTCTCGCAATTCTCCCGTCAAAAAGACGTTTGAATTTGTCTGCACATTCTTGATGATAACTTGTTCCACAGCCTGAGCATATAAATTCATCCTGGTTCTTTTCAATTGACTTTCGGCAATGTCCACGATTACATATGTTCGGTGTATCTAAATGCATACTAAATTTGTTTGCCGGTCTCACCATTGTGTAGGTTATTGTATTGTGTATGTCAGGATTCACCATTTACTCCTAAAAGAAAGCTCACATGACACCGCGAATAGAAGCAGAGCGATCACTGTAATTGTTATCCGACCGCAATTAATTGAGGCACTATAAAGATTAGATTCTGACACGATATTAGAAAAATTTCAACAATTACTAGGAGCGACGTTCCTGCACGACTTCGTTGGCGGCCATAACTCTTTTCGATGCTGCTTTGAAAATTTACAAGGATTATTAATTATTTACACAATGTCAATTTAAAAATTAAGAGTTTGGATATTTTTCAACATATAGGCCTAATTTTTCACAGAATTAAATAAAAATATCTTTCCAATGACTTGTCTTTTATAATGCTATGCAAATTTCCAAGAATTAATTATTATTTCAACAATTTTGATAAACAAATTAAGAGTTTGAAGTTTTTCAACGAGTAGGCTCCATTTGTTTACAAAATTAATTACAGTACAACCTGTCTAAGAGCTCGCTCATGGGCGGTTAGGCGTAATAATTCCGAAAAATACGGAGCCCCCACTACTGGACACATCATACGTGGCGCGTCCCCGGGTGGCGGATAGGGGAATGCTCGCTGTAAACAGAGGGTAGGGCTGAAATAAAATAGGCTCCGCGGACCAAACAGACTGGGTGAAGGACATACCGAGAAAAAACCATGACCTCTTCCTGTTGCGGCCCTGTACCGAGGGTTCCTGCTGAATACGGTTACACTACTCAATAAGCAGTCGCAGGTAATGTCCAGGGATGGTCCCGAAGGAAAAACCTCCAAGCCAAGGCGTTAATCCACCGTGCCGAAGGCTGCATGGCACCAGGGGAGTGGTGTCACAAACGGTGTATCTAGGATACCAGGTCGCCTTCTAGAGTATACAGACCTTACCCTCGCATGCGGGGCTCTGCGGGGGTGGACTTTTATTTCCCTAGCTACTCGTGGGAATCTAAATGGATGATGTACAAAATTTGAATCGAAGTGGATCTGAGGAGTCTGAGGGAGAGTCTGATGACGTGTGGGAACTCGACGTCACTCAGGGGGCTTATGCTGACGCGTTGAAAGGGATTAAGGAGGGTAAAAAAAATTTTTGCCGAGCTATCTGGTGTACTGTGCAAGATGCAGGAATTTAGCGATACCAGGCGAAATATGTTCAATCCTATTAAGAACGGACTGGAGGAGGCAATTGACCTAATGAACGAGCTGGCACGCAAATTGCGCTACGCTGAAGAATCATACAGTCAGGCGATAGAGGATTTTGGAGCGGAAGTTGCTGCAAAACAAAAGGAGAAGGCGGTTGCTAAAAAGAGAGATAAAGCGGTGACAGAAACCAGTCAAACGGGGACCCAGACAGAAGAAGCAATGGAAGCTCCCGCTCGGAAGCACGAATGGGAGTCCACCCTGAGCCCCATCGAGGTAGGATCTTCTAAACCGAAGAAAAAGAAGCCGAGGACGCACGCTGCAACAGCAGCGTCCTCCACCCCGAAGAAGACAGACGGAGAGGACAGGCCTGACATTAACATCAGGGAGCAGGCGAGGAAAAAGGTGCGGACACGAGCTCGACCCGAGGCGGTTCTTATCAAACCGGCCGAGGGTATAAGCTACGCTGAGGTCCTCAAGGACCTCAAACAGAAGGTAAAACCGGACACCCTTGGTGTAAAAATCAAGGGTGTCAGGCATACCAGGAGTGGAGAGGTCCTTGTGGAGCTTGGACCTGCAGCAGAGGGCAGGGCCGAATTTTCGGCTGCAGTGAGGGAGGCTGTTGGGTTGGGGGTTACTGTGCGCGAGCTCGTACCCCGTACCGAGAACGAGGTCCTGGACCTCGATCCAACAACGGAGGCCGGTGAAGTCGAAGCGGCCGTTAGAAGCCACTTCAGAAGTCGGGGTGCTGGAGAAATGAAAGTCAGCCTCACGAGAAAACCCTTCAGGGGCAACCAGAAGGCTTTCGTGGAGCTGGCCGAGGAACTGGCCGCGAGGTTGGTGCGCACAGGACACCTGAAGGTGGGGTGGGTGTCCTGTCGTGCGAAAGTTCGCCGCAGTGCTATCTCTGCGCCGCAAAGGGAGAGAAATCCCGGACGGACCATCTGCCCGGGACTATGAGGTGTTGGTCGTCCCGAGAGGCAGCCTCATCGAGGAAGACTCAAGGACGACCAAGTTAAACTGCGGCACCCAACCAAGATGCCGAAGGCCGACGAGCCCGGGTTGTGGTACCACCACACCACTGAGGACGATGCGTGCATCTTGGTTGGGTGCGGAGAGTTGAAATGCCAAGCTGGCTCAAAACGCTGGAAGTCGAAGCACGACTTAGTGGCCTTACCCCCATGTCCTTGAAGTAATGCGAAAACGGTTCCGAGGACATGGGTTGGCGGGAAAAGGAGGTAAGGTTTAGTGGGTTGGTGCCGTTTGGTAAGTCCCACACTCACCTTCGTTCCTTGTGGACTACGCGCCCATGTGTGCATCTCACGTGTCTATATTCTAAATATATATGCGTGAGATGCATATATTGGGCTCGTGGCCCCCAAAGTTCGGATGTGGCTGGTGCATGAGCATTTTCCGTTTAAAAAAAAAAAAAAAAAAAAAAAAAAAACTACTGGACGTCGAGCTCGGAAATTGCGCGTGTGTGCGAAATGTGTGTTTGGGTACGTAACCTGCAATAGAGCTCGCGGCCGGTGGCGATGAAAACGTAGCTTTTTTTATAGACGTTTAACAGTTTATAGACAGTTTTATGACTGTTTTTAGCGTACGTACATATTAAAATATTTACATATTATATTTGAATTTAAAATGAAATTATAATTTTGTTTTCTTGAAAGTTTTATTAAAATAAAGCTGCCTTATACTATGTAGGAGTTAGAAGTATCAACAAACCTTAAAAAAAAAAAAATATATATATATATATAATAATACAAATTATTGCATGCAAATTAGAAAAATAATATTGATAAAACCATTCTCAATGAGAAAAAACAGAAATTAGGCTCCGCTCGACCGCGAGCTTTTTTGGAGGGTTTGCGCCCAATTCTCGAGGCAGCGTGAGTAGGGTTTGTAGTGGGGGAAGCGTCCGAGCTCATCAAGGCCATTGGAGCTCTTAGACAGGGAGCTCCTAGACAGGTTGTACTGTAGCAATATCTTTCCGAGGACTATTTTGTATGATGCTTCCCAAATTTCCAAGAATTATTAATCATTTAAACATTTTTCATGAACAAATTAAATTCTTGGCCTTTTTTAAACGAATAGGATAAATTAGTTCAGGATGTCAAGAAAGAATGTATTTCCAATAACTCTTTCTACGACATTTCGCAAATACACTCAACTCGCGATTCTGGGCCGGCCTCGGGTCTGGGCGGCCCAGAATCGGATGCGTTTTTTCATGACAACACTCAGGACCGCGTATGTAGTTTATGAACCCGGCACCTTAGTTTCTGGAATGCGCAGACTCGAAGTCTTTTACAAAGAAGTCGGACTGGCATGTTGGTGGTGGAAGTAAGGACGTGTTCAGTGACAGGTGGTGAGAGGATTTTACGGAATTTGTGTGGAAGGTCTTGGGCCTTCGAGGGGTCAACGGGGGTTCTCGCAAAGTAGGGGGATGTTAAGGGAGAGAAAGGGATGTCTGCAGGGGCGGTGAGGAATTGAAAAAAGGGAAATAAGGGAAAATTTGGCGACGATAGACAGCAGCATTCTTCAGAGACATCTGTCGGTTGCGGAGGACACTGCATGGAGAGGTCCCAGTTACCGGCGGCAGAGCGGGAGGTGGGCAGTGAGAGTGCTGGCAGTGCTGGTAGTGAAATTGACGGGGAGGAAATTTTCCACGTGTCACGCCGGCCAACAACTCGTGGTGCGGTGTCGAGCGGCGCGTCGGGGAGAGGGAGAAAGCTGAACGGTGGGAACGAAGGAAGCGAGAAGGTAAGGCAAATAGCTTCTAGCGCAAGTAATGGGGAGGATCTCTTGAAGAGGAAGAGAGGCCAAGAGAGTCCGGAGAAAAGCGAGGTAGAGAAAGTTCATTTAGATGGTAGAAAGCAGAAGGAAATGACGGTTGTGGAGTTGGAGAGCTGGGAAGAAAAGTTGGGGGTAATGCGAAATAGGAATAGGATAAAGGATAAGGGAGTTTTCATCGATCACGATTTGACAAGACAGGAAAGGGATGTGCAGGGAATGCTGTACACGACTCGGCTAGGAGGGAGAGGACTGAAGGGAGATCGGCGAAGGTAGGATATCGGAAAATGAAACTAGACGAGAAAATGTAGGTGTGGGACGAGGAGAAAGAGGTGTTGAAGGAAGTGCAGGGAAATTTGTTTCTTAGGAAGTTGGGGGTTGGGGGTAATGCAGAGCAAAGGAGTAGTGAAGGTGCTGTGCTGGAACGTAGCAGGGGGAAAGACGAAGGATGAGGAGTTGTGGTGGTATATCCAGGAATTTGATGTTGTGGGACTAGTAGAGGCATGGGTAGAAAGAAAGGAACGGGATAGAATAGAACCAAAGCTGCCAAGGGGGTATAGGTGGAAACTCCAGGAGGCGGTCAGAGTGAAGAAGAAAGGAAGGGCTAGTGGGGGAATTATAACGGGGGCTAGGAATGGATTAGAGGAAGAAGTTCATAGGGGGAAAGAGGGAGAAAGAAGGATAAGGTAATAAATAAGGAAGTGGAGATTCTAAGGGACTGGATGGAGGATAGAGGCTGGACGGTAGCGAATGGTATGGTAACTGTGAGCGAAGAGGGAGAATACACATGTGTAAGTAAGGTGGGGGTATCGGTGATAGACTGTGTAGTCATGAAGGCGGAAGGTAAGGTGGGGAAGAAGGGTCGACGGGGGAGAGGGTGAGCTGGACGAGGGAGACGATAGAGAAGTATAAGGAGCAGTTAGGGAAGGTACGCTTCGAAGGGTAGTCGGTCGAAGAGATATGGGAGGATTAAAAAGAGAAAGTGAAAGGGTGCGTGAAAAAGAAGGTATTCAAAAAGAAGAAGAAAGGAATGGTGAAGCCGTGGTGGGATAGGGAATGTAAAAGGATGGTAAGAAAGGTGAAGAGGAAGTACAAGAAGTAGAAAGAGGGTACTGCGAAAAGGGAGGAGTACGTTGAAATGAGGAAGGGGTTTAGATTGATGTGTAAGAAGAAAGAACAGGAGGGGCATTATTTCTCAACTGCCTCAACTTTAAAAGTCATGTTCTTTGATTTTCTTTAAATTCGGGACATATGTTCACCTACCCAATAGTACTTAATCGACAAATTTATAGACCACAAAAACCACCCCTCTCCAAGTGATGGGGGTGACATTTTCAACCCCAACGCCTGCACGGGTATTTTCAAAAGCTTGTAACTTCCTTTCTATTTTAGCGATTTAAAATTTTTATTAGGGTTTTCGAAAGGTTATTTCTTACTCTTTTCTTCTATTTTATTAACGAAAAAAACTAAACAAAATTTAAGCATTTTTTAAACAATTCAATTGTTTATTTAACTTTTTTAGCAATTTGGGGTATTTTTATTTTTTTAAATAGTCTTAAAAGGAAGCTTGACCTTTTGGCTTCAAAAAAGGTCCTAAGCAAAAAAATGGTCCAGTGAATAGTTTCCGAGATATAGGCCCCGATGTGAAGGCAGTCCTAATGCTCGTGCTCAGACGCAATCCTTTAGTAGTCCACATACTAGTTTTCAAGTCTAACATTCTTTCAACGCATTCATGTTCATTCAGAATGACATTAAATCAGCTAATAAACATTTTAGAATGTTTGTCGGCGGTTCAGAGTAAGTTTATATTATTTATTATTTGTTATGAACAAACAAAAAGTGCAAACTACTCTTTTCAGAAGTAATGTTGATTTTTGTCAGTATGAATGATTCCTTACTATTACAGTTCGTCAGTTCACGATATTAATTAATTTTTTATACACAGTCCAAAAATTTCATTTTATGAACGAATTTTTTTCTGAATATGTGCCTAGAAACTCTTATAACGCGTAGACTCGGCCTTGATTTTGTAAATTTAGGTGAATTTCTATTAATAACTTGTTTTCCAATTTTTTAACTTATTCTGAAGCCAAAACTCTGGAGAAAGAATTTTTATTCTTTTTTCGTTGTTCTGGCTACTAGTTATTGCTGATTTACATCAAGTTGCAAATTCCACAATGGCTTCATGATCTATTTTTCATGAATCTGGTACCATAGCTAAACGTTAAGATATTGAGCGGTTGGATGTAATGACAGCCTACTTCTATTTTCAGAAGTCACTTGTTTTTCATTTGTTCTTCATGAAGTTATGTACAAAAAACAAGTGAAAAACAAGTGACTTCAAAAAATACAAGTAGGCTGTTATTGCGCGCAATCGCTCAATTATGTTTCGACTTCACTCAGAAAAAAAGTTGTCAAGAAAGAAAAGTATCGTCCTCTTGCCTGTATTGTTTTGAACCAACTGAACATCTCCTTTATACAAACAGACTTATTTGGCTGCAAGATTAGGTGAAGTTTGTCGCAAATGGATAGTGTTTGCTGCAAAAAGATTCTTTTTGAGACAAATGAAAATCTTCTCAACCTTCAATTATATGAGAGGAAAATTCATTTGTTTCAAAACGCATTCTTTTGACACAAAAGGATATTCCTCTGAGTCTTATTCAAGTATCTACATGGTATTTCGGTATTACTGTTGCAACGCACGGTCTTTCGTTCTTTTGGACTTTATCTTGTTTGGAAATATATCATTTAAAATAAAAGATTACAAATAAAATTCATGATTAATAATGTCAACGAAAATAACTTGGGGTCATTTTTGTGCCAATCCTTTTGGCAAGGAAAAGCATTGGAAAACACCAGACTTAAGATGTTTGTCGGTAAGTCAGAGGTTAAAATTTCCCCAATTGCCGAGCAAAGCTAAAATTTGCCAGCCTTGTAGAAAAGAATTTAAGAAATTGAGTTCACAAGTGCCTCCAAATGAATCCAGCATGGAAGAAGTTGTTTATGGCAGTGAGGTCGATGACAACTGTATAGAAAAAGAAATCAGCGATGATCCAGATTTTCTATTTGTTCCGATAGAACATAGTGGTTGTAGAGATCAAAATCACAAAGCAGGTCTAGAAACTCTTCAACAAATTATACAAAAATTTAAGGTGAGTACTGATGGTGACGAAAAAATAACATTACTCACACTTGCTCCTAAATCATGGAGTCGTAGAAAGGTAATGGAAGAATTTGGTGCAACGGAACGTCAAGCCCGGAAAGCTGACCAATTATTTCAAAAACATGGAATACTGGCTTTGCCTGGACTCAAGCCAGGAAGAAAACTGCCACCAGGAATTGAAGTAGTAGTGATTAGTTTTTATGAAGATGACGAGAACAGTCGATTAATGCCGGGGAAGAAGGATTTTGTATCCATAAAAAAGGAAGACGGTACTCGCGAGCATGTGCAAAAACGACTTATCTTGGGCAACCTGTCAGAGTTATACGACCGTTTCAAAATAGAGAATGAGGAAATAAAAATTGGGTTCTCAAAATTTGCACAACTTAGGCCTCGACATTGCGTTCTAGCCGGAGGAAGTGGTACCCACACAGTTTGTGTGTGTGTTTATCACGAAAATGTGCATCTCATGTTAGATGCAATTGATATAAAGCATCTGACTGAAGACTCAGATAGAAAACTTATTGATTATCACGACTGTTCAAAATTAATGATGTGCACTAATCCCAGTCCTGCATGTCATTTCAGCGAATGCGAAAATTGTCCTGGCATTAATATCCTGAAGGAACACCTGACTGAACTTCTGGATGAGAACTGCGTCATTGAGTTAAAATATCAAATTTGGCAACAAACAGATAGGAGCAATCTGGTAACTGAAGTAGCTGAGACCGATATCTTCATAGAACAACTGCGAAAAACTTGTAAACTTAAAATCTCATGAGTTTTATGCGAAGATGCAAGCATCGTTCATCAAAAATCTCAAAATAACTCTATTGGTTGGAGTTTTCTTAATCATGTTTGATTTCGCGGAAAATTATGCTTACGTTTTTCAAAATGCTATCCAGTCTTCTCACTGGAATAATAATCAGGCATCCATTTTCACAGTAGTTATCTACTACAAAGAGGAAAATGAATTAAAACATGTGAGCATGGCGATCATTTCCGATAACTTACACCATGACACGGTTGCTGTTTATCTCTGTCAAAAATTAATTATTGAATATCTTAAGAAGCATTTTCAACTTGTAAAGATTCATTACGTCACAGATGGAGCACCACAGCATTTTAAAAATAAATATAACTTCGCCAACCTTCTGTGCCACAAAAAAGACTTTGAAATTCCAGCAGACTGGACTTTCCATCCAAGTGCGCATGGAAAAGGACCATGCGATGGAATCGGAGGAAATTTAAAGCGACTTGCATCAAGAGCCAGCTTGCAGCGTCCAGCAGATAAGCAGATTCTAAGTGCTCATGATTTATATAAATGGGCCAGAGAAAATTTAAAGGAAACAGTTGTACTCTTCAGTTCTAAGGATGATCATTCAGCAATGACAGTGGAATTAGCAGATCGATTCAGTAAGTCTGTCACAATACCTGGTACTCTCAAGTACCATGCTTTCACCCCTAATGATAAGGGACAGCTGAACCTTAAACGATTTTCCTATGAAGAGAAGAGTGACATTTTTCCTAAACCTAAAAGTACCTTGAATAGGGAGAGTACTTCAAAAGAAAAGAAAAGCAGTAAGAAAAATGGTGAGAAGAAAAGGCGAACCAATTAAAAAGCACTGTGTGGTGAGAGGCAAGAGGATTCATGAAAATTAAACACCCCGAATAGTGAGAGGCGAGGGGACTCACTTAAATTAAGCACCCCGAAGGAGTCTAAAATCGCACTGCCACCTTCACGTGGTAGACTCTGGAAACTATGATTTTACAGATCGTAGGCTGACGACAGGCGTTAATTAATGATTTTTCTGTAGTTGATTCATTTGAAAAAGCACTGTTTATATGTTAACAACGGTTGAATTGTGCACTTATTCATGGAATATTCATTAATAATCAATAATTATCGTAAACTGACGAACTGTAATAGTAAGGAATCATTCATACTGAGAAAAATCAACATCACTTCTGAAAAGGGTAGTTTGCATTTTTTATTTGTTTATAACAAATAATAAATAATATAAACTTACTCTGAACCGCCGACAAACATTCTAAAATGTTTATTAGCTGATTTAATGTCATTCTGAATGAGCATGAATGCGTTGAAAGAATGTTAGACTTGAAAACTAGTATGTGGACTACTAAACTACTAAACATCGGGGCCTATATCTCGGAAACTATTCACTGGACCATTTTTTTGCTTAGGACCTTTTTTGAAGCCAAAAGGTCAAGCTTCCTTTTAAGACTATTTAAAAAAAAAATAAAAATACCACAAATTGCTAAAAAAGTTAAATAAACAATTGAATTGTTTAAAAAATGCTTAAATTTTGTTTAGTTTTTTTCGTTAATAAAATAGAAGAAAAGAGTAATAAATAACATTTCGAAAACCCTCATAAAAGTTTTAAATCGCTAAAATAGAAAGGAAGTTACAAGCTTTTGAAAATACCCGTGCAGGCGTTGGGGTTGAAAATGTCACCCCCATCACTTGGAGGGGGGTGGTTTTTGTGGTCTATAAATTTGTCGATTAAGTACTATCGGGTAGGTGAACATATTCCCCGAATTTGAAGAAAATCAAAGAACATGACTTTTTAAGTTGGGGCAGTTGAGAAATAATGCCCCAGGAAAAGGACAAAGATCTGGAAGAGGAGTTAGGAAATGTTAAGACAGAGGGGGACGTCTGGAAGATAATAAATAGGTTTAGAAAGCGTAGAGTGGGGATAAGCGAGAAGATAGGGAGTGAGGAATGGAGAGAGTTTTTTAAAGAATCATTTCAGGGCTCAGATTCAAAGAAGAGAGATGGTGGGAGTAGAAGAACGGGGGGGGGGCAGAGAAGGAGGAGTTGAATGACGAGGAAATAGAGAAACAGATAAGGAAGTTAAGAAGGTCAAAAGAAGCACGGCTGGGCGGGGTAGAGAACGAAGCATGACTGCTTAGTACACAAGAGGTTTGGGAGAGGCTGGAGGAGGTAGTGTAGAAAGTGTGGAGGGGGAGGGATTCCCTGGAGGGTGGAGAGGAGGGTTAATAGTGACACTGTATAAGAAACGAAATAGCGATAGGCAGGAAAATTATAGAGGGATTACGCTAATGGATACGGCGTATAAAGTATACAAGACGTTGGTGGCAGAGAGGCTGCGGAAGGATGTCGAGGGGAAAGGAATATTGCTGGAGACGCAGGCGGGCTTTAGGGCGGGTAGGAGTACTAGCGAAAATATCTACGTTCTGCTGCACGTGGTGGATAGAGAATTACCGAAGAAGGGGTCGAGAGTGTACACGTTTTTTGTGGATCTCAAAGGCGGAAAAGGATTTCGGAGGGATTCTGGATGTATAGGGGGTTAAGACAAGGGTGTCCGCTTAGCCTAACGTTCCTTGCGATTATAATTGCGCATATGGAAAGAAAGCTGAGGCCGGGGTGATACGAAGAGTCAGGATAGGAGGGGTTAGAATTTGGTCACTAGCGTATGCAGGTGACATAGTGTTGCTGGCAAGAAGCGAGGAGGCCTTAAAGGAGATGATGAAGAGGTTGAGATGATACCTGGATAAGAACAGGTTAGAGCTCAATGCGGAAAAGTCCAAGGTTATGGTGTTCAGAAAAGGAGGTGGAAGGGTTAAGGGAGGGAAGTGGAAGGGAAAGGCGGTGCAGGCGGTGAAAGAGTTTGTGTACCTGGGCTTCTTGTTTCGGAGAAATAGGAAAGTGGATAGTGATATAAAAGAGAGAGTGAGGAGGGAAAATGTGGTGATGAGGCAGGCCGGGGGGGGGGGGGGAATGATGTTATTCATTCCTCAGAAGAGGTAAATAGGACACAGGAGAGGTATGTAAAGTGGACATTGGGGTTGGCAAGGAACACACCTAATTATATTGTCAGGAGGGAGACGGGGAGAACGAATGTAGGGATTCTAGCGGGGAGTCGGGCGTGTAAGTATGAGGAGAAATTTTTGGAAGATGGGGAAAGTAAGCTGTTTAGGGAGTGTTGGTGGGAGAAGGAGAACGAGGAGAAGGATGCACGAGGAAGGAAGGTATATGAGTTGGTTAAGAAAAACGGCATGGAGAGAGAGAAGACAGCAGGGGAAGAGAGAATAAGAGAGTCAGGGCTTAACGGGAACCATGTTTGGATTATTAGACCGTAAGCCCATGACATAAATGGTGTTATTATAGGAGCAAGGACAATCTTCATCTGAGAGGTTCGACTTTCGTTGACGAACGTAAAAATGCGTGCCTTATAGGTCTGAGTGGGGCAGGTTAGTGGTGGCGAGCTGGCAAAGGTCCCAATTTTTATGGTTCATTGCTGCAACTCGAGCAAGCTTGAAAATTTGTGTACATGAAGAAGATGACATATAAATAGCACCTACGAATTTTCAGGCACTTATCTGAGTCAGAAAGTGCCTTCAGGCACCTTCAAAGTTGCCGAAAATTCAGGTAAAATTTCTTGAGATTGTTTTTACAGGAATAAGTTTCAAACAAAAGTTGGTCTGCTTCGAAAGATGCATATTTTCATACCCATATCATTTTTTGATAAAAGTTATACATTTCGAGAAAACATGGATTAAAGAAATATGATAACAGTCAAAAGCTGTTTTTCTGTGCACCAAGTTATTTTTTCGAAAATTATCAAGAGAAGAAAAATACTCCCCTGCAGGTGTACTTCAACCATTACTGAGGAATATTTTATTCGAATGTTTATATTTACCAAGTTATGTTCATAGTTTATTCTTTTTTCCATTGTTTCTTTCACCTGTTGTATCTTTAGCAATTCAAAAGAAGGTGTTCTCAGAATGAGTACATCAACAGTGTAAGTCTTGTGTAACAAATTGGCGTCAGCTACTTTCAGGGGAAATAATAACTTATTCTCCTATAAACAATAATAAACAAAGTCACGTTCTCAGCTTCTAATTATCGTATAAGGCTGTAATAAAGCTGAATATTATTCTAAAAAATTAAATAACAAAATTGCTTTACTTTCACATTTACATTATTTATTGTTTTTAAAGTTTATACTTTTTCCGTTGGAATGTATTCGATCTTAATTACCGTGACAAAATTCAATTTTCCGGACGCAGCGTGGGGTCGTCCCACATTTTTCGACGGCTATTGTCGTAAGGGTAGACGGTTACACTGCTTGAGAGACTCCATGCTGCGTCCGGAAATAGTATATTGCATTACAAGTGGTAGGCGATGGCCTTTTCGTGACAAGTGCAGTGTTTTTAGGACGTGTCGTAGGTGAGGGCACCGAAGGTGCCCGAACCGAAGACGAGTCTCAAAACACTGCACAAGTCAAGAAAAGGGCCCACCACGAGACATGCACGAAACTTTTTACAACAAGATCATGAAAATCGTGAGAAAAACGCTACGTGATCGAAGTTGCGGGGGGGGGGGGGGCGGCCCCGGGCCCCGCCCGGGGGGGGGGGCGGGGGGTGACGCCCCGGGTGGGGGGTTCGGGGGGCAAAGCCCCCCGATTGAAAAAAACCAAATCATAAGTTAAAATTATCATAAGATTACGATAAGATTAAATTAAATAAGTTTAACTAACAAATTTTTTCATATAAAAAGAAGGAATTTAGAATCAAGATAAATGTATACCTGTTTATTTTAGCAACTTTATTTCAAAGAGAACACTTTGAAGAGTATAACATTTTGAACTAATTTAAATTTTCCCGCAACTTTGACTTGAGCAACTATAGCGCACCTAGCGGCGGAGAGGCTACCGGCTTTTATAACCTTATTTCTGAATGCTGTCACGCGTTTGTTCGGTTTTCTTTAATAGTTAAATCAATGTGATATTATCGAAAATAGAAAAAATGTCAGATTCGGACGAAAGTGAAGTCTTTCAGTGTACGCCTCCTATTTCTGCACGGTAAGTCGCGAGACGAGCGCGCTACAGTTGTCGCTGAAAACATCGACCTATTTCCGTCTTTATCTAACTATCTTCCTTTCACTTATTGTGAAAATGTGGAATGCTTACGAAAAGAGGTCTTTTCGGAAGCATTCCTCATTTCGTACATTCTTTATTCGCATCGTTCGAAATGTGCCACATTACACACAGATCATAAGTACGAAAACACGCCATTTTCATGATAGTGTTGTGAAAATTGAATTTCATCATGGTAATAAAGATCGAATACATTCCAACGGAAAAAGTATAAAGTTTAACAACAATAGATAATCGATGTTTTCTCTAAATGTATCAATTTTATTAAAAAATAATATAAGAATGAAAATGTGCATCTTTCGAAGCAGAACAACTTTTGTTTGAAACTTTTTCCTATATAATCAATATCAGGAAATTTTACCTGAATATCCGGCCTGGATTTTACCTGAATTTCCAGGGAATTCCTGAAAGCACCTACACACCCAGATAAGTGCCTGAAAATTCGCAGGTGCTATTTATATGTCATCTTCTACATGTACAGAAATTTTCAAGCTTGCTCGAGTCACAGCAATAAACCATAAAAATTGGCACCTTTGCCAGCTCACCTTCCTCACTCAGACTTAAAGATCTGAGGCACGCATTTTTACGTTCAGGTGAAAATTGTCCTTGCTCCTATAATTACACAATTTATGTCATGAGCTTACTGTCTATATGCCAAGGGCGAGAGCGGAATATTTGTGTGAGAAAGGAGAGAAAGGAAGTCAGAAGCTTATAGCGAGGATGATATGTGGGTGCATGAAGGGTTTTAATAGGTTCTGGCTCTCTAGGGAGAAGAGGATGTGTGAACTGTGTGGGGAGGGGGATGCAAGAGTGTAGCTAGTGATGCCATTGGTGGCGCCTTTTGCTACTGCGCTTGCGTTTGGGCCGCGCACTGGTTGGCCGTAGTTGGCGCGCAATTCAAAATTGGAATTAAAACAATTCTGGCAATTTAAATAAATAATCCTTGAAAACTGCACAAGAATGTATGAAAATGGTACAACTTCTGATTTTAAACTTTTGAAATTGAATGTTTTGTGAAATATAAGTCATTCTTTGGAAGTCAAAGAAAATAAAATGTTATTTAAAAAAAATATATGTGTTATAAATTTTATTTCTTGTCTAAAATCAGAAGTTGCAC
>CAKNXH010059822.1:65132-97781 GCA_932178445.1 Andricus quercusramuli | reverse complement strand
CCCCCCCGGTGTTTGTGTAAAATAGTTTTTGAGTCGCCCCTTACTTTTATTTAATAATAATTTTGTTTTATTTAACATGTTTGCAATTTTTCTAGAGGATGTAAGAGATAAGACGATGGTTTGAAAATATTTAATATAAGTGTACAAAATTTCCTATGTATATTGTATATTTGAAAGAGATAATTCAACACGAGAGTTAATCAAGAATTACTCAAGCTTTCAAGGCGACCTCAGCTACATAAAAGAGATACTGGTGTCTAAGATTTCCAAACCAGTTCAAAAATTCTTTTCTAGGACTTTTTTGATAAGTAGTCGATGTGTCAACTAAAATAATGAATCTTTAACTCGAATAGATGAATTTTCGACCAAATAGTTGAATTTCCAACTAAAAATAGGATACTTTTTCAACAAAAAATGGAATAGTTAAATTTTCAGTTAAACAAATTAATTTTCCAAAAACTAGTTAGATTTACATTGAAATTGATCCATTTTGAACGAAAATGATGAATCTTCAACAGGAATAGTTGTATTTTAAACGAAAAAGTTGATGTGTCAACTAAAATGATGTAATTAGTAACAGAAGTTGAGAAAATTCGATATCAAAATAAATCAATATTGGAGTTTAACCCATAAATATACACTAGGGTGTTTCTCATTTATACTTGGTGGATTTTTTTCTCGAATTTCTCTGCTCTCACTCCCCAGTTTTTTTTCGGATGCCCAAACAAAAATCTCAAAATTTGATCAAAATCGGTTAATATTTAGGGGTCGCGCAAAGACTGTGAGGGATCTCGCAAATTAAGGGATGGGAAGGAGCTGGAACGTCGAGAAGCGGGTGTAGTCAATGAGATATTGCGTCTGTTAACTGTAAATTTGGGTTTATTTAACCTAACTTACAGAGGTTGGTGGGTCCTGCTGGCCCACAAGCGATGTTGAGTCTCGACAGCTTAGCCCGAGTGCAGGTGGTAAAATCTGATGGCGTCAGGATGGTCGTAGACAATTTCTAGGAGGTGGTGAGAGTGGCGTCGTTGAAGAGGTTGATTGGGTCAAGCACGGATAAGCTATCCCAAGCCGGGTTGACGTACGGAAAAGCACGAAACGAAGGGTGTTACCGGGTACAGTGCAGGTAGCACAAGACTGACGCTCCAGGGTCAGGATTTGGGTATTAGAACCAGGAAGTGATACTCTCCCCACTCCTGGTCCTAGAGCCACAGGGTCGTACGGTTGTGGGGTTCTTGTAACTTTGTTACAAGACCATGAAATTTCCCATTGATTTAACATGGGAAAAAGTACTTTTTGTCAATCTAATATTTAAACCTGATAATCTGTAACAAATAATTATGTGTTTTAGTATATTGTTCAGAATTTGTCAGAGAATAAGAATCAATCATAAATTTTGAGGTTGAATAATTTTAAGCCACTCTTGTGGGTCCCCAAAGAAAACCCCATACGTGACAAATGTGAATTTTACGTAATATTGCGGTTTATTGATACTTTTTAAAAGTTTTTTTTTACATAAATAATCATGGATCAGTAATTTAAGAATACCCAGTCATTTGTTGACTAATATTAAATTGTTTAAACAATTTAATTTTGTTTAAATATTTATTATTGATTCTGATTCTCTGACAAATTCTGAACAATATACTAAAACACGGAATTATTTTTAACATATTATCACGTTTAAATATTAGATTTACAAAAGGCTGACTTTTTCCCATGTTAAATCAATGGGAAACTTCATGGGCTTTGCGCGACCCCTAAATATTAACCGATTTTGCTCAAATTTAAAGGAGATTTTTTTTAGGCATTGAAACTAAACTGGGGGATGAGAGCAGAGAAATTCGAAAAGTGAAAGACTGTTTCAAAAGATAATTTTTCGAAAGCTGCATGGGCTCTCCATTACGGATTAAACTCATGGTCGGCACGCTCTTGACCAAGTCAGGCTATCTGACTGACCTGACCAACGACCTACTTTCTGGTCAGGTACCTGCGAGCTTGGGCAGGCCAAGCATTTCCTCAGAGTTCCTTTGTTGGAAAATGTGGAAAAATTTGAAGTTAAAAAATTCTTAATTTTGCAATCAGTGATTTAAAAGTATTATATTTGGAATCTACGTATTTTTCTGATTCCAACGATCTTTTTAGGTTGAATATCTTTTGTTTTTTTATTTTTTTTGTCTCTATGTCGGTTTTCCAAAAGGTTATTTTTTTATATTTAATCTTGTTTTTTACGATTAAAAGAAAATATATTTTTTCTATCTAAAGATTATCAATGTCAACGGCGATACCACGCTGAAAACACCAGTTCCCGTTAGATCACTGAAGTTAAGCAGTGTTGGGCGCGGTTAGTACTTGGATGGGTGACCGTTCGGGGAATACTGCGTGTTGTTGACCCGTCGTGGGTGTGGTGGACCCACACTGGTAGTATTTATCCACCTAGAAACACTACCCGAATCGGGTAGTGAGGCAATGAACTTTTGAGTTCGAAATGCTAATCAATTTTTATTTTATTTAAAGATTATCAATAACAGATCCTTTCTGGGAGCACAACTTTTGTTTATTAATTTTATTTTGTACCTTGTGCCGTATTCCAAACAATTTAATTTCTTATTTTTAATGTTATTTCTTATGATTGAAACAAAAACAACGCATCCAATCAAAAATGATTAATGACTTTGTAGCTGTTTTTTAGATGAGCAACTTTTGTTGATTCATTTTTTTCATAGTCTGTGCTGTTTGTCCAAAACTTGAATTTTTTCATTTTCAATGTTGTTTTTTATTTTCTAATTTTCAATCAAAGAGATACATTTTTAATCAGAAGAATAAATTTTCTGTTAAGACGGTTATTTTTTCTAACCTAGGAGATTAATTTCTAATAAAATTTTCTAAATTATCAAGCAAATATTTGAAATTTTGAAGGAATTTCAAACCTAATAGTTAAATTCGCAACCAAAGAAATGAAGTTTCAACAAACAATAATAATTTTAGACCAAAGAAGTTTAATTTTAAAGAAAATAGAAGAATTTTCAACCAAATAATTGAGATTTAAACGGAAGAAGATAAATTCTCAACCAAACATGAAATAATGAAATTTTCTGTTAAAAAAATTAATTCTCACTGAAAAAAATTTAAACAAAATATTTAAATTAAAAAAAAGAGGATTTTCAACTAAAGTGATGAATCATCAACCAGAAAGATTAATTTCAAACAAAGTAGTTTCACTTTCTACTACTAAATAGTTGAAGTTTCAATTTAAAAAGATTCATTCTCAAATAAAATATAATAATAATATAACAAATATAATAATATATTATAATATGATATAATATAATAACTAGTCATGCTTTTGTCTTGCCCGCATGAGAGAGGGAGCGGGATCGTTGGAGTGAGAGAGAGATATACTGCCGGTAAATTCAATTATAAATAACCCCCGAAATGTGCAAATTACAAGTGACTCTTTATTTGTTACATTAGCTCGTTATTTATAAATTAACCTAACCACAAAATTCTAACCCAATTGGACTAACAAGCACTTATGTGCAAACTCAAGTTCCTATGGAACCGTGCCCTCTGACTACTTCATAGTCCTCTTTCCCTTAGACACTTTCCTAGATTTTACGTGGTCACTCCTATGAGAACACCTCCCCTTAACCTCGTGACTTTAACCTATTATCTAAAAAGAAACTCCCAGTAAAAACTCCCCGGGCGAACCCCAGCGAAACTCCTAGCACTCTATAATGGCCGTCGGGGACACCCACGCTAGGCACGACGCCGGCCGGCATCCATACCGCGTGCTCACGCTCCAAAATTTTGAGGGACGCTCGCCTCGACTTTTCTCAGCATCGGGTTCCCGAGCCGAGCGTGCCTCGTCCTGGTTAGCGTCGTGGGGGTCCCTGACGGTCCCCGTAAGCCATATTTCAATTTAACTTTCACTGAAACCCGGTGCCAGAGCCGGAAACACTTTTACACGAGCGGTAGAGAGTTCCACTAATCATTTAGCCATCCGGCTAGTTCATGTTTGTCATCCTTATCCATTTTTCAATTGATCCTTTGAAAAAGTACCAGTCTGATATGTTTTCGGTTTTCGGGGCTACCGGGACGATACCGAGCCAATCCAACAAGTGAAGTCAGAAGCGTGCTTTTCTGCGCTTCCTCCCCTTGCTTTCCTTTCGACCCGCGCCTTCCGTGTATCGGGGCTGTTTATTGGTTGGTTGCAGTAGAAATGGCTTGTTGGTCGACCTCGGCCAATGGGTGCCGTCGCACCATCGCTGCTTGCTCATTGGTTCCGTTGGCCGGGCTGCTTGTCTTCCCATTGGTCTTCACCATCCTAGCTACAACATGGCCGACTTCTAGTAACTTCAACATCGTTGTCTTATCGTTGCCTTTCCACACAAGGCGCTCTAGCCGCGTAGTGCAACAGGGTGGGTTCGGTGCACTACGTACTGTCCCCCACGTTACGAGTGATGTTTAACGGTGTGGCAGGGCGGGGTTGACTGGGTCCACTCCGTAATACCCTCGGTGCTGCGAGTGGAGCTTAATAGCGTGGCCTGACAGGGTTGGATCCGGTTGACCCGCCGGTCGCCTTGGTACTGATACTCGCCGCTGGTATCGGTGCTGTTTGCCTTGTGTCGGCGCCGAAACATGGCCACCGACTTCGCTCTTCCCACCTCTCCGGTAGAGTGTGATCGCCGGCTATAGTGGTCATGAGTGGTGCTGTACTCTCGGTCCCTGCGCGGGACTGCTGCGCCGTGTCGATTGAGTCCCACCCTCACGTACTGACTCCATGGTTTCCGGTCGGTTGTCACTGCCATGAATCGTATGCACGTTGTTTACGAGCTGTCAACTAGTGTATAGCTCTGACACCGACCCGATACAAATGTCAATCAAGGATACTCAGTGTTCACTGAGTCTTATTGTTAAATAGCCTGGAAGGCTGGTAATGAAACAGGCCTAATTAATTAATTAAATTACAATTATGGTTGCCTGTAACACTTAAATCTACGTAAGTATAATTTTTTCTTAGACTTGCTGTCTTGGCTGGGCGGTGAGTGTCCTTTCAAATTTACTTTAAGCAAGCCGTCTTGTCCTCCCCTTCGGAGGTCAGGTACGGCTTCGGCGAAACCCCGGAAAGTTGCTTCACATCTTTCCGAGCTTTCAGCTAAAACTTAGTTACAACTCCCCTGGGCCTAGCCGAAGCCTACCGGCTGAATTTACTCGCGCAGTGGTCGCCTCTCCACCCCTCTGCTAGCGTTGCCAGCTCGTATTTCGGCGTGTTGCCTCTTTATCGGCTTAAGAGAAAAGAAAACTTTTATTTATACTAATCCCTTCTCGGGCTCCCATACCGGGTTCTCCCGATCACGTGGCTCTTGCTTCTGGTCTCCTTAATCTGCTTTACTAACCTGGGTCATCCGTTCTATCCTCGCCCTCGTTTAATTCGGAAGCCACTTTACTTAATTGTGGGTCCTCGTAAATAAAAGAAGGCGATTGAGTACTATTCATATTTATTAGGTACCTGCCCCATACCGGGGTACATGCGATCGATCTAACAGGGTGGAAGAGAATTCGATAACCAACAACTCGTAACTCAAAAAAAAAACTCAATTTCAAAGAGCGATCCGCTCAAAAGCACCAAAAAACTAAAAAAAAACTTATAGCTCTCAAAACAAAAAAAGATTTCTTCTCTCCTGCCGCTTATGAGAAATGTCCCAAGGTTGGGTACACGTCCTAGCGGTATCGTTTGTCTTAGCTATCTATATATACCCCTTTTGGGGCCCCAAGTTTCATGCTTGCGAAGCCAACACATTCATACAGTATCCCGGGCATGCAAGAATTAGTGGGGAACTACCAGGAAAGGGTTGACTATTTTTTCCTACTCCCCCCCCCCCCCTCTCTAGGCGGTCCCTCATCGTGGAAGGGAACTAGCAGTTTTGCTGGGAACTTTCCTACTATTTGTCCGTCCTCAGTTCCCAACTCATATACCGATGGACCTAGCACTCAAACCACGACGTGCAGTCCCTGCTTTTTTCCCCCGAATCCTCTCGTTACGCCCTTTTGGGCTGATGAAGTTACCTGGGCTTTCCGCATCACCCAGTCTCCCTCCCTAAACACCGCGTGTCGCCGCCTTTTATCGTAGTTCACCTTCTGACGATCGAACGCGTTTTCATGACGTAAGGAAATCAGGTCTTGGAGCTCCTTCAGCTTGACCATTCTTTGCCTCCATTCTTCGTGATCTGGTGGGGGCAATTCAGGTGGAGCTTCGACCCTTCGACGCAGATTATTATAAGGCTTTGGTTCCCTACCTAGATTCAAGTAGGCCGGGCTGACCCCTGTGGTGCTATGCACGGCCGTGTTGTAGGCGAACCTAAAATCCTTCAAATATACTTCCCACTG
This sequence comes from Andricus quercusramuli, assembly GCA_932178445.1. Classification (NCBI taxonomy): domain Eukaryota; kingdom Metazoa; phylum Arthropoda; class Insecta; order Hymenoptera; family Cynipidae; genus Andricus; species Andricus quercusramuli. The sequence continues at coordinate 91,391 of CAKNXH010059822.1, read as the reverse complement.
TTGATGATCTTGTGCTACGTATGCGGAGATCATTGTTTTGAGGACCCGATTCACTCGCTCCACAGGGTCCGCCTGGGTATGGTACACCGGAGTGAACGAGTGCCGGATTCCATAGGTCTCTTTCAACCCTCAAAACGCCTGGTTGACGTATTCTGTTCCGTTATCCGACACAAGCACTTCCGGTGCCCCCCATCGGTTCAGAATATGGTTCAGAATATCTTCCGCCATCGGGATCTGGTGGTACCCCCACTTTAGATCTAAGGTCCTTATATATTTCGCGGCGCGCAGTTGCTCAAGGATCATGTCCATCTTCGGCAAGGGGACGCATCCTTTTTGGCCACCTTGTTGAGCCTGCGGTAGTCCACGCAGAATCTATATGTCCCATCGGCCTTTCGGGCCATTACTACGAGACTGAACCATCCGCTTTTCGATGGCTCAACTATTCCCTCGGCCAACATTCGAGTCACCTCATCTTGCATATTTTTCAGGACCTTTGGGGACACTCGATAATACTGCTGTTTTATTGGCGGGTGTCCCCCGACGTCTATGCTATGAGTTATTCGATCATTTGCTGGAAGGACCTCAGGAGGGGGCTTAACAATCCTGGCAACTAACGTGTCCAGTTCCTGTCGCTTCTCAGCTGTTATTTCTCTGAGGCCGCAACACTGGTCTAATGTTGTCGGATTTTCATCCCTCCTTTTCACTTCCAGCTCCGTACCCTCTTCGGTATAGTGGTGGACTAATTCCGGATAGTCCGTCATATATCTCGCTTACTGCCATCGTGTACAATTCCGAATGTATAGATGAAATCCATGCCCAAGAACACCTGTTCTCCCATGCTTGGGACAATGTGGATTTTCATCATTCGTGAAACACGATCAATTTCGATAGGGAGATAACACGTGGCCTGAACTTGACTGACGGTACCGCCAGCAGTCATGACCGCTTGGTTCGGTGTCGTGTGCAATGTTGCCTTGTACCGTTCGGCTATAACCAAGCCGATATCTCCCATTACTGTTCGGGATGCCCCTCCATCTATCAACGCGAGGACCTTAGGGGTGTTACCGATTCGGGCAGTCGTAAAGACTCGCAGGGTAAGCCCTTTGTCCTCCCTTGGGGGCTCCTTTACTTCCAATCGCAGTGGCAGCGACGGACCTTCCTCAGGTGCAACTGCGGGTGACTCATTTGACTTCAGAAGAGCCAAAATTACTTGGTTCTCCTGCCAGGGGTTCTGTCGTTCTCTAACCCTCGTTCTTGTGTTAAGAACGATGGTGTCTTCAGTTTCTACTTCAGTTTCGTTCGTTTTTGCCCAAGTTCGCAGTTGAGCCCCGTTTATCGCTTTCTATTGTCGCGATTAGGGCTTTAATTAACTGCGCTAACTCCGACGGATTCTGCGTGGTGTCGCTATCGACTAGAGTCGGGGCGATAGCTGCCACAGAATTGTTTTTCTTCGACTGTGGGGCCCTCCCCTTGTAGGCATATTCCGGGATAAGGGACTTTTCGGGAGCTGGAGGGGCTATATCCTCGCCTATCGTGGATATCACGCGCTCATATTCTGCCGCCAGGACCGCCAGATCGTTATAGTCCGAAAATTCCTAACGTCTGATGGCCCTCCTAAAGTCGGATCTGAGGTTCGCGTATACCCTATTCATTTGGACCTCGAGATCCATTGGCCTGGTTGAGAGCTGGTAGAGTTCGTACATGCAGGTCAGGTAATCTGCTACCGGTTCCTCTTGGCCCTGCCTGCGTGATAGGATCTGCTCTTCTAACCTCTCCTGGTAGAAAGCGTCCCCAAAAGGTGCTTGAAAATGTCGTTTGCACTGGTCCCACGCGTTCCATCTTAACCTGTTCTGACGGAACCAGTGCCACGCAATATCTTTCAAGAGGAAGGGCATTGCGACTAGCAACTCCTCGTCCGTGAGGAAAGACGCGGCTCTGCCCTCTTCGGCCCTCCAAAAGAAGTTGTCTACACATGAGCCCTTTTGTCCGTTAAAGCTGACCTTCCACCCTTCCACGATTCTTGTCACGTCCCTTGGTTTGCTGAGGGATCGCATTGGGCCTCGCCCCCATCCCTGAGCATACCCGTGACTCGTGGTGGTTTCCGGTTCAAATTCACGTGGACTTCTTGGCCCAAGCGAGTGTCTTCGCGTATAGCCCTCGTAGTCCGGTTCTTGCTCCCACCGGTGGGAGTACCTATTCTGCGGAGCGCCACTCTGCTGTCTATACTGCTGCCACGGCTCCCCATACGGTCCGTCTTGTCCCCGTCCGGACGTTAGGACGTACTGTTCTCTATTGTCCTGACTAGGATTCAAACCCGCGCTATAGTATTGTCGTGTGGGTTCACGCCCCCTATACCCTGTCGCGCACGGTCTATACTTGTTGTATCTTGGCTCAGAAAAATCTTGTGTCTCGTACCTATCGTTATACTCGGATTGGCCCCTAGTTCGCCCTAGTCGCTCTTGTTCGACCTCTTCCCGCCTGGCTAAGGTCGGGTTCGTATGAGGGAAGAGGCTCGACGCCGGGTAGTGAGGGGTGGTCCGGTCCGTTCGGAGCCCTTCATGTGGTCTAGGCTGTTGCTCGCGGTGGTTATATGGAGTGAACTCTCGCGTGTGTGGCCCCTGATAATTTTCTGGGTACCGATAACCCTCTGCTTCTGCGGTCCGGCCCCAGTCTTCGGTCTCGCGATGCTGAGTCTTAATATACAGGGGAGCTTCGCGGTTCTGACCATACCAGTCGTATTGGAGTCATGTGTCCCTAATGATCGCGGTCGTAAAAATAGGCTGTGAGGAGGTCACTAAGGGAGCACACGTTAGGGCACTTACTGTCGGCGGGTAGTATCCTGTCGGACCGATCGTCCTACTTGCCCAGGGTGTTGTCACACCCCGGCTCAGTGGCACTGAGGTTTGATATTCCCTATCTCTTGGCGGCGGGCCAAGCACTTTCCCCCCAGACTGAAGGAACAAACTGTGAGGCCGCGCTTTGTCACGTGTCAGCAGCACTGACCCTAGTCGTGGCTCCGCGTGGCCTAGTATTCACGTTCGCGAAACGGTCATCCTCGGCTCGGGTGGTTTTCACGCTTTCGCCAGCCGATGTTGTTCCCCGAGTAGGTGGTACTATGGCCCCCCATCCCTGGCCATTGTCGGTGCCCGTGAGGGGTCGTTTCCAACATCGTAAAAGGTTGGTGAAATCCGATCCGTTTCCGGGTACCTTGCGGTGGATCCGCTATATCGTCGTCGGTCCCTAAATTCCGTGGTACTTGCCCCTGACCGTCGTCGTCCTCTGGGTACCAGGGTACCGCCTGGTTACCCCCACGACGCGCGAAATACCGCCCCATACGCTCCCGCAGTACCTCGTCTACCTCGTTCGTGTTTAGGCGCAATTCCCTTAGAACTGCCCTAAGAACCTCCCCTGATAAGTCACTTGCCCAACTCGGTAGTTGGGCCATTATCGTTCCTATACTGGCCCTAGTTTGCCTAGTTTGGCCCTGGATTTCCCCTAACGGCGCGGCTCCGGCTACGGACTGTGTTTCGCTAAGAGCCGGACTTCCCGGTAAACCGAGGTCTTCCCGATTATCAGCCTGCTCTGACTCCTCCTCCATTGGGTCGTACGAGTCCATCAAGCTATCTTATGTCGACGCCTATTCACTGAAAATAAACAAAATACCTCTAAAAATTTCGGTATGGGTGCGGACTCGCCGTAAATTTTTCCGTACCTTACCCATGTTCGCGAATAATCCCCTTATTTCGTTTGATTTCTTCAAAAATCTCGAAGAATTACTTATATCCTCTAATATTCTCGAGAAATTTTTTAAAAATTCACGTATTTTCACTAAATTACCGAAACACCTGAACAATTGCTACCAGTTCCGAATGTTACCGGAAAAAATCACAAACAAAAATTTCCAAAATCGGCGAAGCTACTGAGAAGTTTAATAAAATAAATTTTCCAATCCTGTAAATCCTAAAAAAAATCTATATTTGCAAAGAATCATCGAAAAGTTCCAAAAATTCCTTTGAAATTCCGAAACATTACCGAAAAGTTCCGAGATTTTCTCCACCCTCCTGAAAAAACTGCTGATAAATCGCGAAAATGCTCGAAAGTTCCTTTGATATCTGAGCAATTTTTCTTTTTGCTCCAATTTCTGGGAAAGTCCTGGTTTATGGGCCTTGTTCGGTCTCAAGGGTATTTCGGAGTGAAAAAAAAACACTTGTCTTCCGGGAAAATATTCAATACCTGATTTATTTTACCGGAAGACCATGTTTTTGAAGGTTAGGGGACAGTACGGGTAAAAATTTTCTAAAAGTTCCTTTTAATTGTTAATAAAATTAACAAGACATTGTTTCATCCTTAGGAAGCAAGAGCCAGGCAGCTACCGGGAAAACTTATCATTAGCAAAAGCAAAGCAAAAGAAAAAGCGAATTTCGCTGTTCGCGCCCGTGGTTTCTGTCAGAAAAATATATTTTAAATCCCCCTTCTCTCTCATTCCGCTGCTCGTGTCACCTAGTGACAGCCCTCTATGTTGGGTGCCATTTGTAAGCTGAATTTCCAAGTTTAATCGTGTGCACCACGGTTAAACACTTCCTGGCCAGGGGGTGGCCCAGGTAGGAAACTTGCTTACTAATAAAATCATATATCACATTATGCAATGGCTATTACTTACCTGCTAGGTTTATTTCCACTGTGCTGTCAATCCCTGGAATCGACCGAGTTCGTGGGCTACACTCTTTTAGCCCACGAATAACCCACGAAGCCCGTTTATTCTTGTACTCAGGCGCCAGATAGGGATTACCCTATCCGAGCCCCGTAGCATCCGGCTAATTTACACTGGCAGGTCGGCCAGCTCGTCTTGCCCGCATGAGAGAGGGAGCGGGATCGTTGGAGTGAGAGAGAGAACTCAAGTTCCTATGGAACCGTGCCCCTGACTACTTCATAGTCCTCTTTCCCTTAGACACTTTCCTAGATTTTACGTGGTCACTCCTATGAGAACACCTCCCCTTAACCTCGCGACTTTAACCTATTATCTAAAAAGAAACTCCCAGTAAAAACTCCCCGGGCGAACCCCAGCGAAACTCCTAGCACCCTATAATGGCCGTCGGGGACACCCACGCTAGGCACGACGCCGGCCGGCGTCCATACCGCGTGCTCACGCTCCAAGATTTTGAGGGACGCTCGCCTCAACTTTTCTCAGCATCGGGTGCCCGGGCCGAGCGTGCCACACTTCTACCCGTGGGCACCCGGTGCCAGAGCCGAAAACACTTACACGAGCGGTAGAGAGTTCCACTAACCTTTTAGTCATCCTGCTAGTTCACGTTTGTCATCCTTATCCATTTTTCAATTGATCCTTCGAAAAAGTGTCAGTCAGATATGTTTTCGGTTTTCCGGGCTACCGGGACGATACCGAGCCAAGCCAACAAGTGGAGTCAGAAGCGTGCTTTTCTGCGCTTCCTCTCGTTGCTTTCCTTTCGACCAGAGATGGGTTCTGACATGTCACTCGAGGTTTTCTACGTATAATACATAAACGACGTAATATACGTCGAAAATTGTAGAAAACTATGTATAATACATATCAAAGATGTCGGACGTAATTTACGCGGGCTGGACTGCATTTGACAGATATGAATAATTGACATAACCTCTTATAAAGAGTCTTCTTTTTTCATAAGAAATGACAAATCAGCCCACGAATTATGTTTTGGTCTACCGCTTCGTTTCATTTTTTTCCTTACAATGAGAAAACAGTAGTTGACAAGCGCGTGAACGATTACTTATAGGGTAGGATACCATGTTTTCGTACTTATCGTACTTATGCTTGTGTTCCAAATGCACGAAAACGTTTCGGATGATAGAGTACGATAAACATGTATAATAAATATGTATATTATTTTTTTAAACTAATTTGTTCAGGAAAGTGATGAATAATTACGGATAATTAATTAATTGCTCAATATTAGTTGTTTCTGTAAGTCAATTGGGTATTTTTAGAATAACTAATTCAAAAATCCCGCCTATATAGTCACGTGAGCAAATGTAAAATACATTTGTAGAAAACTAAGGACGTAATATACGTAGCAATATACATGTCGAAAACCATGTAATATACGTGATGTATTATACGTACCCATCTCTGCTTTCGACCCGCGCCTTCCGTGTATCGGGGCTGATGATTGGTTGGTTGCAGTAGAAATGGCTTGTGGATCGACCTCGGCCAATGGGTGCCGTCGCACAATCGCTGCTTGCTTATTGGTTCCGTTGGCCGGGCTGCTTGTCTCCCCATTGGTCTTCACCATCCTAGTTACAACATGGCCGACTTCTAGTAACTTCAACATGGCTGTCTTATCGTTGCCTTTCCACACAAGGCACTCTAGCCGCGTGGTGCAACAGGGTGGGTTCGGTGCACTACGTACTGTCCCCCACGTTACGAGTGATGTTTAACGGTGTGGCAGGGCGGGGTTGACCAAAGATATTATAAACCTAGATGCGGCAAGTGGCGGTGGAGTGGGGATAGAATTATTAGTAGGGTGGGATAAATGTAGACGGCGCTGTCGGCGAAAATCTCCCCAACCCCACTGTGCCTCTCTACCCGCTCAAGTGCCCATCCCCTCTTAACAGTTGGCGTGAGTAAAATGGGCGAAAGAGGCGCTGTCGCCGAAATAAATTTCAGTAGATAATATAGTTTTCTGAAAATATTCATGATCACTAGAGCAATTCGAAGTTACCCGGCGATCGATGTCAATAACAATCAATAAACAAATGAATATTTATCACTGTTTAATGAAATTATATTCCGTTCAAATTCAACTGTAAATTATAATTTCATGGTTTTTGTTTAATATGATTTGTTTATCTTTTGATAATAATTATATAAAAGACCTAACAATTCGCATGATATATTGTTCAAAATTGCAGTGTAATTAACGAATTATAATTTCAGCGTGAATTTCACTATTTTGAATAACGTAACGTAAATCACAACCGACTGAATATATTGTAACTTTCATAACAGAATACGCCAGAATAGAAAAAAGAAAAGATAACATAATTTTTTTGATTCACTTCGACCTTATTCAAAATTGTTCAACTGCAGACGATTTACATATCTGAAATTTTACATTCATTGACAATGAAATTGTCCTTCCATTTTCAGCACTTAAAGTTGATATGATTTGATTGGGAAAGTTTACATTTTAAGAAATTTCAACTATTAAGCTTATATTTACAATGGAACAATTGCAGAATTGTGCGGAATTGTTCAACTTTCGATACTATTGAATTTTTAATTTTAAGACCTTCAGATTGTGAAGTTGCACATTTTTTGTTATTTTATTTTTACGCATACTATGCCTAATTTTTAAGACCCTGAAATTGTACTATTTCAACTGAGAATGCTTTTATTGTTTGAAACGGTGCAATTGGATTTTAAGAGATTTCAAATTAATAATAATAATAATAATAATAATAATGAAATCCTTTGAAATCCGTGGATGTAATTTGGAATCTTTTAAAATCTCTTAAAATCCAATTGCACAAATGCTCAAGTATCACTAATAGATATCACTAATACTTTCCAAGTTTCACATACCAGACTCACCTGAAGCCAGCACTACCACATGTTTTTGACCAAAATATCCGGGCACAAAAATTAATTTTCCTGGCTTAAATTAGCACTAAATAAGCACTAAATTCCTGCACAAAGAAGAATTTGATATCACTTATACTTTCCGAGTTTCACATACCAGAGTCACCTGAAGCCAGCACTACTACATGTTTTTGACCAAAATATCCGGGCACAAAAACTAATTTTCCTGGCATAAATTAGCACTAAATAAGCACTAAATTCCTGCATAAAGAAGAATTTGATATCACTTATACTTTCCGAGTTTCACATACCAGAGTCACCTGAAGCCAGCACTACTACATGTTTTTGACCAAAATATCCGGGCACAAAAACTAATTATTCTGGCATAAATTAGCACTAAATAAGCACTAAATTCCTGCACAAAGAAGAATTTGATATCACTAATAGTTTCCGAGTTTCGCATACCGGAGTTGTGGCTTCAGCTGAAGCTTGCACATTAACATGTTTTTGGTCAAAATTACCGGGCACAAAATTTTTTTTCTGCAGCATAAATTAGCACTAAATAGGCACTAAATTATGGCATAGTGACCATATCTGTATGACAATGTTGTAATTCCAGCTTCCGGGACCTTAATTTTAATTTTGGTTGAAAATTAATTTTTGATGTGTAAACATCTTAGACCTCGATGTGGGGAGTTGCGCCTGATTCAAATCGGAACGAACGGAGGCTTTCTTCTCTCTCTCTCTCTCTCTCCCCTCTCTCTTATAAGTTTTGAGTACTTCGATGTGTAATAATAATGATAAGTGTCATAATAATGTATTTTTCCATAACGAAATTTCAATTTTTAATATTCTTCTTCATGAAATTTAATTAGCCTAATTCTAAATGTAGAATGTAGATGCGAAACATAAGTGCGACACAATGTGTTCTTTCAGAGAACTGATATCGGTCCGCATCGGTATTTTATAAACAAAGCTTTACTAAGCAGGCAAAGGGGAGAATGCGTTGTAGGAAATAAAATAGTTTGAAGAGTGAATTAATAAATTTGTTAAATGTTCAAAGTTATATAATTTTTTAACAACTTTAGGTTGAAACACTACAATCAAAGGATTTTACATTGTTATTGAAACATTCAAATTAAAAAATGTCACTTATAAATTAAAAATTAAAAAAGAATTATAAAATGCACATTTTTAAGTTTGCATTTTGCATTCTGAAATTTTAATGATTCGAGGCCTATTTTATTTTAAATAATTCAATTTCAATTTGTTTATCTTTAAATATCTCATTTTTACTTTCTTATTTTAAAGATAGTTTTAAAGATAATTTTCTTTATTATTTTAGTGTCTTGATAAGATGTTTGTAGAATTTTTCCTTCCATGCAATCAAAACCTAAGCTTAATTTAAAGAACTTATTGGCTTTCATTTATGCACGTAAAACGGGTACTTTTATCACCTTTTATGCAATAATTGAGAGAAAATCTACAATTTATTATTATTAACACTAGGGTGCCTGTTCAGCCTATTAGAAAATAGATGTCCAGAAACTTTTGCACGACATTACATAAATAAATAAATTGATTAGCATTTCGAACTCGAAAGTCCATTGCCTCACTACCCGATTTGGGTAGTGTTTCTAGGTGGATAAATACTACCAGTGTGGGTCCACCACACCCACGACGGGTCAACAACACGCAGTATTCCCCGAACGGTCACCCATCCAAGTACTAACCGCGCCCAACACTGCTTAACTTCAGTGATCTAACGGGATCTGGTGTTTTCAGCGTGGTATCGCCGTTGACATTACATAATAAGAGAAAATAAATTTGTATGCTCCTACTATCTTTTTCGATAAAAAATTAATCTTCTTGGTTGAAAATTTATTTATTTTTTGTTGGAAATTCATGTACGATTTACATATCTGAAATTTTACATTCATTGACAATGAAATTGTCCTTCCATTTTCCGCACTTAAAGTTGATATGATTTGATTGGGAAAGTTTACATTTTAAGAAATTTCAACTATTAAGCTTATATTTTAAATGGAACAATTGCAGAATTGTGCGGAATTGTTCAACCTTCGATAATATTGAATTTTTAATTTTAAGACCTTTAAATTGTGAAGTTGCACATTTTTTGTTATTTTATTTTTACGCATACTATGTCTCATTTTGTAGACCCTAAAATTATACTATTTTAACTGAGAATGCTTTTATTGTTTGAAACGGGTTGTAATTAAAAGTTTAAAATTGTGAACAGTTTGATTCATATGATTGAATTTTTTTTAAACATTTTATGAGTGACATTGAAAATGAAACGATTACAATACAAATACAAGACAATTATATTAATTAATTATTAATTTTTTAAATCAAAATAGCCGATCTGTTTAGAAACTAGTCAATCCGAGCGTTACAATCCGAAAAAAGGGGATATGGCCTAATAAACACTCCTAATTTTCAACTTACGAAGTCAAGTAACATATCTTTGGAATCGCCAAGAAACGTAGATTTCGAATATAATATTTCCAAATTACTAATTGCAAAATTAAAAAAACTTTATGTTTTGTACTTTATTCCTCATGAGTAAAATGACCCCCCGCTGACATGGGTCGACTACAGACGCAGGCGAGCACTCGGCACCGAGAGAGGTGAGAGGGGTAAGGGTCCCACTTGAAGGGGAAGGTAACTCGCCCGGAATATATACCTGCTTTTCTTCACATCTCCAGGTGTAATCTTTAAATTTAAAGGATGTGGTACTCGGGAAATTTACTACAGCTAACAAAAGATATTAAGTAAAAATGTTAAGGACACTTTCCTGCATTCAGTTTTAGGTTTCTTGTTCGAATTTTAGAATTTAGATCTTTCAGACCAGCGAGATATAACTGATTCTTAAGATTTTCAAAAAAGGTACCAAAAATACTTTTCCGAGACTTTATTGATCTATACGTTTCATCAAATTCTGCGTCGAATGATGCATACTTTGAAGACACCATTTTTTGACACCTCATATATATAGGGGCCGTTCAAAAAATACTGAATGCTTTTTCCTGAGTCCTAATCACCGAGTGATTAGGAATGTACATTGTCATTGAATAATGAAATCCCCAAGATTAACTATTTTCAGAAGTTCTTTAAGACGATATTGCGAAAAAATCAAAATATTTCGATTTATTCTTAAGTTATAAATATGTACATACATAATATATGTACCTATAGAGAAAATTGTGTTGTGATATTTTTTCTGATTAATGCTAATTTCTGAATTTACAGAAAAAAGTCGTAAAAATTCAAACTCGAAAATGATTTTATAAATTTTGAAACTGAATTAGTGGTTTAGAGAGATAGTTATTGGATATACTTTATGGAAGATTCTAATAATAAAGACTGTAATTACTTATAATATTTCTAACTTTAAGGCATTTAAAATCAAAACATTAAAAATTGAAAAATTTTAAACACAACCGACTTGAAATTGTCGTATTGTCTAAGACAAATAATTTTTATTTTAAAGCTTTTAAAGTTAGACAGTATAATTAAAAAATAAACATTTTCTCTGTAAATTTAAGTTATAGTAAAAAGTTACGAATAAAATAGTGCTACGTTGTTTTTGTTCAGGGAATCGGGGACAATAAATAGCAATATTAGAATATCAAATGTCAATATCACGTAATTGGCAATCAATAAAGAAATAAATATCAATCACATTTAAACAAAATTGCATTTAATTGTTACTGTCAATATTTATCAAAATATCAGAAACATATTTGTCTAGAATCAAAGAAACAGTTTCCTTAACATGATTTCTTCATTCAACCAAAAGAAACTTCCAAATGAAGAAAATCATCTCAAATTAGAGAAAAATCTTTAGGGCAACGAATATATTTCTTTAATTCAAGGAAATATTCTTTGAATTGAAGAATTTTTTTTCCGATTGTTCATAGTGAAATTTTTTTTTACCTTTTTAAAGTTTGAAAGTAATCTTTGACAGCATACCAATTTTTTAACATTATTCACGTAAATTATAAGGTGTAAATTTACGTTATGCATATTTCATAGCCATCCCAGCTGTAGGCTATTGTTATTAGATTACAAAACATCGGAATATACCTACAATGAAGTATATATAACTATTAACTACTGGCAAATTACGGGTGGGCTACAGTTCTTGTTTAAGGTAAGAAGTGTCAAAAAAGCTGAAATATAAAAAAGCTCTACTTTCCAAGACACAAAAGATCGATTTCATATATGATTTCATATGAATGGGAAGTTTTGAAAGGAATTTCAGTTTTTAAAAATTCCTACAAATTTTCTTAACAACGCGAGATAGGAAAGGAAGTTTGAAGAAAGGATTCTTGATTTTTATCGAAGGTAGCTCAGAAAATAAAATAAAATTGCTTTGAGCAATTTAATCTTTAACTATGCTTAATTACGCAGAAAATTCAGAGTATGCAGATTTAAAGAACTGCGGTCTACAAAATATATGTTTTTGCTAAAATTTCATTCAGTTATTCCGAGTACAAAGAATAAATATCCGAGCGCGAGGTAATTCGATTTCGAGCGCGAAGCCCGAGATCCGACAGACGCGTCTGAGCGAAGTGAGGTGAGAAGCGCGTGGTGAGAATGACTGTTTAATTATTATTTTGAAACTTTATATAACAAAGCAATTAATAATAATAATATTAATTATTAAAAATGACGAAAATCTATTTCGGAAAAATGTATTTTTTAGCTGGAAAACCGGAAAATGACCTAGAAAACCGGAAAATAGCCTGAAAGTTTTCTTAAGTTTCAGTGGCTGCTCTGTAATAATAATGCGCGATAACATCGAATAGAGATATACAACAGTTTTTTCAAAAAACTTCTTATCCAAAAAAACTTTTTTGGATAAGAATAGCAGGACCTGAAAAGGGACTATTTGTACAGAAAATTTGGTAGAAATAGCCAAATTGTTTTGGTATACGTAGACAGTAGACACTGACTATTACCATTTATTTTTCCCAAGATATTCGATATACTTGAATTTCCTTGCAGTAATTCACAGATCACTGTCCTCAATGTTTTAGAAAGTGACGAGAATTAGTAAGGAGCCGTACTTAAATTACGTAACGGATTATAGGCCCCCTCCAAGACCACCCTCACCCTGTAACGGGCTGTAACAGAATATTTCTACCCTTCCCCCTTCCTCTTACTGTATTTATATATTTAAGATAATATATGCTTTTCAAAATTGCCTTATTATTCGTTGACCAATCTCTAATTTCCCCTGACCATTAATATTAGAATAAATATTAAAATAAGGTTTTTCATATACAAAAAACAATATTTCAGATAAAAAATAAAAAATTTCAAATTATTCACCGTAAAAAAATGGTAATTTGTTCTTTATCGAAAAAAGTCATTAGTAAAATTGTTCGTCTTCTTGAATACTACGAATAGCCGCAAATGGCATTCTTAAAAATTGAAAAAAAATTGATCTCAAAAATTTTTAAAATGCTTTAACTTTTTGAATTTTCATCCAAAATGGCTGGCTAACGAACTTGACCTTCAGGTTAGGACACTAAAAGAGTATACCAAAGGCCAATTCTTTCGAAAGTTATCGTGCTCACAGAATCTAAATCTACACACACACACACACACACACACAAATTCGCAAAAAATCGCAAAAATTTGTTTTGCAGGTTCAGGAGATCCCAAAACGCGGACATTTGACGACAAAGGTTTGGGGGGGGGGGGGGGGCGAATTAAACACAGATCAAATACCTTCTATGATAAGAATTTTAAAAAATAAATTTGAATAAAGAGAATATAAAAATTTGTACTAGGTCTAATACACCTAATATGAAATTAATCTGCCATTTTATTTTCTGAATGGCAGGGTGGATAGGCCTGTGAACGGAATACATGGGGAACCACTGAAAAAAAAACGAGTCGTAGCTATACCACCTGGGTGGCATGGAAACAAGCTGTTTATTATAATTTTTACAAAATTTGTATTAGGAGTAATTCACCTAATACGACATTAATCTGCCATCACGGAAAAAACAAAGGGTGAAAAGTGATATAGGTAAAAATCCTGGGATTAATCTCGGAATGCCAAAAAAAAATGAAAATCGGTAGGGGTTTCATATGAAAAATTATCGATTTTTCATTAAATACTTGTCGATCTTAATTTTCTTTAGCCGAGATAACCGCCAGCATTTTTCCCTGCATTAATTGTTATTATTTGTTTTTTCTGCGATTGTATTTTTTTATTCACAGGGTGGAAATACCTGTCTGTATGGAATAGATGGGAAACCACTGACAAAAAATCTGCCCGCCTGGCGGGCACATTCTCATCGCGCGCTGCTCGCACGTTTGAGCGCGCCTAGGGCGCGCATCTGTTCGATCTCGCGCATCGCGCTCGATGAGGCATTCATATCGCGCTTCGCGCTCGATGATATGTTTATCTCATGCTTCGCGCTCGATAATATATTCACCTCGCGCTACGCGCTTGGACACATTTGGCGGATGCTTTAAGCTCGGTTCTTCTCGGTTTTCGGACTTCGTGTGCTCACTATTGCGCGCTTCGCGGGCAAATGCATTTTTTACGTGATTAGGTATAGTTGATTAAATTGCTCAAAGCTCTGTAGGCTTTGAGGTACACATTGTCATCGTGACAAACGCGTTACGCGCTCAATTTTCGACAGACATTTAAAAATGTACATTTATTTTCTGAATGACCTTACAATAAAAAACTGCAATCCTTTTTCAGACATTCTTCTCTATCTCGCGTTGTGATTCTAAAAATAGGATTTTTGTTTTCATATTATTTTTCATGGAAAAAACAAAAACTTCAACCAGTCTTCTTTCAGACTTTTTACGTATCTCGCGTCTTTTGGCGCAATATTGGAATTTTCGATGTTTACATATGCATAGCCATCTTGATAAATAAATTAAAAACGACGAGTTCTGTTGAAAAATGTTTTGAGGAAATTTTACAGGAATTTTTAAAAGCTGAAATTTCTCCAAAAACTTTTCCCCGCATTTCGCGTCGTTTGGCTAAAAATTTGAATTTTTGATGTTTCACATAGTATTTTCGCCAAATAAAACCGAATTACAAGTCCTATCAAAAAATGATGTAAGGAAATTTTGAACGACTTTTTAAAAGCGATAATTCCTCCTTGCGGCTTCTTCCTGTATGTTGCGTTGTTTGGTTCAAAATTTGAAATTTTTTCATAGTATTTCAGATGAATAAATCAAAAATGGCAAATGTCATCCAAAAATGGTTCAAGAAATTTCGTAATGAGATTTTAAAAGCTGTAATTCAACCATACAACTTTTTTTCCGTATCTCACGCGGTTTTGCCGAAAATTTGTATTTTATTATTTTTCATAGTATTTTTGACAAATAAAACTGAAAATGACAAATTCTAACAAAAAATAATCAGAAGAAATTTTGTAGGATTTTTTGCATATTATTTTCGAGAAATAAAACCAAAACATCAAGTCTTATAAAAAAATGATTGAGGTAGAAATTGTAGATATTTTAAAAAGCTTCTATCTGTCGTTGGTTAAAAAACTCGCTCTTGTTTTTAAAATACAAAATACAAAATACAAAAATACAAAATGGCATACAAAATTATTTAATTTTGTATGCCAAAGCTCTTGGACAGTTTTCTATTTAAAATTATTACTTAGAATTTAAAATAACATTTCCTAATTTTGAAGACTTCAATTAGATATTATATAATCTTTATTGGTTATATTCGATTTTGTTTGACTTCGCAAGCGTTCCTCATTTGAAAGATCAATTCAATAATCAATTCAATATAAGTTAACATTTATAATTGGCCAACACAAAGAATGTTTTAAATGTAAGTGAAAATTTAGTACAAGTTTCTGGAGTTAATTTTTACATAGAATTGATTGCTGCAGTTTATTTCTAACCTAGGATCAATATTAATTAACTTGTTTCA
This sequence comes from Andricus quercusramuli, assembly GCA_932178445.1. Classification (NCBI taxonomy): domain Eukaryota; kingdom Metazoa; phylum Arthropoda; class Insecta; order Hymenoptera; family Cynipidae; genus Andricus; species Andricus quercusramuli. The sequence continues at coordinate 75,858 of CAKNXH010059822.1, read as the reverse complement.
AATTATTTAATAAAAAATTGCTGTAAGAAAATAAAAATGTAATACATGTTTCTTTATCCATTTTAGAGAAACATTTATATCATCTTTGCTTAATACACCGGAATGTGAAATATCAATTTGAAAAATAAATATTTCCCTAACTACAAAATTAGCATTAAAATTAATTTTTGTGGCTAAACTTTAACATTGTCTCTAATTTATTTTCAGTACAAATAAAATAAGGATTAGAATTTCAAGACTATTATCATTTTAAACTATATTGTTATTTTGTAAATTATGTCAGAATCCCTCCTTCTACTTTACCGATGTTTTGAGATAAAAGTAAAAGGGAGAAGCTGCAAGGATAATATATTAAAAATCGTTACCCTTAGAGCTACAGAGCAGCGATTTAACCTACAGAGAAAGAATAGAGGTAGGTAGTACGAAGAGGGCAGTAGCTACGGACCGCACGAAAGTAGTTGCTATATATATTTTTCCCCCACTCCGCCGCCACTTGCCGCATCTAGGTTTATAATATCTTTGGGTTGACTGGGTCCACTCTGTAATACCCTCGGTGCTGCGAGTGGAGCTTAATAGCGTGGCCTGACAGGTTTGGATCGGGTTGACCCGCCGGTCGCCTTGGTACTGGTACTCGCCGCTGGTATCGGCGCTGTTTGCCTTCTGTCGGCGCCGAAACATGGCCGCCGACTTCGCTCCCCCCACCTCTCCGGTAGAGTGTGATCGCTGGCTATAGTGGTCATGAGTGGTGCTGTACTCTCGGTCCCTGCGCGGGACTGCTGCGCCGTGTCGATTGAGTCCCACCCTCACGTACTGACTCCATGGTTTCCGGTCGGTTGTCACTGCTGTGAATCGTCTGCTCGTTGTTTATGAGCTGTCAACTAGTGTTTAGCTCTGACACCGACCCGATACAAATGTCAAGCAAGGATACTCAGTGTTCACTGAGTCTTATTGTTAAATAGCCTGGAAGCCTGGTAATGAAACAGACCTAATTAATTAATTAAATTACAATTATGGTTGCCTGTAACACTTAAATCTACGTAAGTATAATTTTTTCTTAGACTTGCTGTCTTGGCTGGGCGGTGAGTGTCCTTTCAAATTTACTTTAAGCAAGCCGTCCTTTCCTCCCCTTCGGAGGTCAGGTACGGCTTCGGCGAAACCCCGGAAAGTTGCTTCACATCTTTCCGAGCTTTCAGCTAAAACTTAGTTACAACTTTTACCAAGAACTTTTGCTGTTATAATAAATTGAAAATTGAACAATAATTGATGTTACAGGTCGATTCTGAATCTGTTCCAAATTAAGCAAGTTACAGATGTCAACGTTGAAAATATAAATTTTTCGATTTGAACTTTATAAACTATTCCTAATTTTAAAATAATTCCAAAATAATGTAACACGAGAAAACATTTTAAACACAATGTAAATTTTTCAAGATTTCGAACACAAAATTTATAAGCTTAAAATTGCCTGAAATGATATCATTTTGAAAATTTATACAATTTTTTTATTCACTCTTCAATTCATAGCAGTAATTTATTTGTTTGTCTCTTGTGTGGTTTTTTGTGTGAGCAACTTTTGTCTATTAATTTTTTCCATAGCTTTTGTTGTTTATAAAAATTTGATTCTTTTATTTTTAATTTCATTTTTTACAGTTCAAACCAAAAACTCCGTGTCCTGTTGAACAGTGGTTGCTAAGTAGATCTTCTTTAATAGTCCTGTCAACGAAGTTTTCCGCTTTTTTAGCAGGAACTACTAATCGTCTCGAAAAAATAATGCAAGTGTCACGTCCCGAGCAATAGGCGAGGGTAGTATGGAAAATAGGAAAAGAGAGAGACCAGTGTGCTGATTATGTCAGGCTGGTAAGACCTGACCAATTATTTGATTGTGGGTTTGTGTGTCACTTATCAGCCTTACGCGGACTGTATCAGAGTACAGTTTTCAAATGATTCAGAGATGGTTGTTTAAATAATTGTTTTATTATAAAGAATAAGAATAAAGTTAAAAGTTACATGAATTAGACTTACATATACCTTTCGATGCTTGAAAGGGCAAGAGAGTGAGTTGCTTTGTCGGTTGTATCTCCTTATTGTTTGTAAAACACCGACGGAGTTTTACCGGATGAGACTTTGAATGTACTTAAAAGTAATTCAATATTGAGTCCTTTCACGAACGTTAACACCGCGGACTTTATTCGGAAAGTTTCTCTACAACGACCGATTGTCTCAGCCGAGGGGACTTAGTTCGAGACTCGAACACGTTAACTATTTTGAGTTGAACTTGAAAGTACTTGACTTATTCAAAGTGTTTCTTCGGTCACAGTGAGTTAGAAGCCGCGACTTTGTCAAAGCGATTCGTTAACCGTATATCGAAGTGAGCAGTATGACTGCAGAAAACGTAAGACAATTGACAAGGATGTATCTGGGGTTTATATATGATGGTTTCTCCATGCTAGGGATAGGGCGATGGAACTTTTGAAATCAGCACGTTTCCAACTTTTGAAATCGGCACGTTTCTAACTTTTGAAATCGGCACGTTCTTATTAATAATATTACTCGTATCTAGTTCCGCTCAATGTTTGTGAGCGATGCTAGTGGGTAACTAATACTATTAAACGTTGAATGATTTATGCTATCGGCAGCAACCGTGGATAGCGGTCGTGCATCTCGACTCTTGACCTTTCAAGAATATGAATTCTACTACTTACTAACTTAATTATGTGTAATGCGTTTAATCAGACACTTTCGGTTACCGTCTTGTCTGACTATACGCATGTTTCTCCACTAGGTGGTTTATACTTTAGCAGTAACAGTAATATGACAATATGTCGATAAATTATTACCTTAATTTAGACATACGCGTGTATCCATGTTCCATATAATTAGTTCTAACTTTGCTATTGGATTATTAGGAATATGCACACATTCGTATGTTATTAAATATACTTAATTATTTTATAACGGTAGAGTCTGTAATTACAATCTCTTATTAACCGAACATATGCTAAGTTATCGGTGTTCTCTGATTTCTTATCTCGTCATGGTAATATTTTAAGTATCTTGTGGTCTCATTCTTACCGACCGTAGTGCAGTTACCATTCCTAGGTTTGAACTCAGAGAAGATCGGTAACACTATGGCTTGTAGTTAATGGAATTAGCCTGACAGTCGTAAAGTAAGTTGGGTTGCGCCTAGCTAGGCGTTACATCGAATTTTTGTAAAATTTCCGGATCTAACACAAGCACGTTGTCGAGGATGTCATTTTACATGGATAACGATTGTCAAATGCATTTTGATAAGTGTAAAATCTCGAGAAGCAAGCGATTGCTTGAAACGGTGACATATATAGATATGGTGCGCGCGCGCGCGTGTTTGTGAGAGAGAGAGAGAGAGAGCACGAGCATCAGGCGGCGAGAGGAAAGCATGCTGGTAACTGAAAATTCAAAATGTTATTTCAGGGCTTCATGGACTAGGCTATGAATTCAACATGGAAGGTTTAAGATTGAAAGTCGAAATATATTGCATTTTCAACAAAATAGTTGAAATCCCAGCCTAAAAAGATTTTCCAGCAAATGAGATGAATTTTCAATCCAAAAGAACGATTTTTTAACAACAACGAAATTCAATTTTAACCCTATAGTTGTATTAACAACCAAATAGATGAACTTTCAATAATAATAAAAATTTACAATAACATAGTTTAAAATTAAATAAAAAATTTAAGTTTTCAGGCCAAAAGACAATTTTTTTCGAAGACAGTTGAATTTTCAACAGAAATGTTCATTTTCAACCAGGAAAGATGAATTTTTAACCTACAAAGATGCAATTTTCAACCAAATGGTCGAATTTCCAAACTAAAAGAAAATAACATTTTTTCCCAAAACAGTTAAATTCTTAAGCCAAAAAGACGAATTTTTTAGAAGATAATTTAATTTTCAACCCGAAAGGTTGAATTTTCAACAAGAAAGTTTATTTTCAAATAAAAAATACGAGCTTTTTACCATAAACGATACATTTTCTACCTGAAGAAGAACTTTCAAACGATTGAATTGAACGAGAAAAAAACGAATTCTCAACAAAATAGTTCAATCCTCCAATAATCCAATCCTCCAATAAAAGGAATTTTTTTTCAAAGCTTGAATCGTCACAGTTTCAGTTAAAATGATTAATTTTCAACAAAACAAAAAAACAATTTTCAAAAAATACATTAATTTGGAACTAAAAAAGTATCAATTTTCAAGCAACAATGAAATATTTATTACAAAAATTTATTTCCAACAAACAAAGAAATTAATTTTTATCCCAATAGTTGAATTTCCAGTTGATGAAATCATTGTTTCACTAAAATAATGAATCTTTAAACAAAAAATGAATTTTCAACCAAATAGTTGAATTTTCAACTTTAAAGATGAATTTTCTAACAAGATAGACAAACTTTGGAGAAAATACACGAATTTTTAACTAAAAAAAGTGCTACGACTGCTCTTATAGAAAATTCCGAAATAACAGACAGGTCGTTGATAGGCCTTATAAGAAAAATCAATATTAAACAGCCGTAACCCTAATAGCATGGAACGTTGCTGGAACGTTCCGCGGGCACCTTCGGAACGTTAACGAGATAATTGTTGTTAACAATAATGGAAGGTTCCCCTCAGGTCCCAGTTGAACGTTCCCGGCACGTGTAAAATGCCCGCCCTTGGGAACGTTCCAGGAACGTTCCACTGGTACCTGATGGGAACCTTCCATTATTGTTGTTTTTAACAACAATTATCTCGTAAACCGTAAGAGATAGGTAAGAATGGATGTCATTTTTGAGTTTTGAGTACCACATATACTACACTATGATATGATATCCGTATCATAAATTGACATCGATTTTGACCTATCACTTAAGTTTTACGCGTTTTTTATTGATAATAATAACAATAACGTTAATTTATGTTTGGAACGTTCCTGGAACGTTCCCAAGCGGCGGACATTTTACACCTCCCTGGAAAGTTCCAAAAGTTCCCATGGAACGTTCCGTGCTATTAGGGAATTCTGTTTTACGATTCGAAAAAAAATTGATATGAAAGTCGATTTATGTTAATTTTTGTTAATGTATTATAATTTCTTCATAGAGAAAATTGATGGCAGGTAAGCCACCTTTCATTGTAGTTCCCCAAATATAACAATTAGGGGGAAAGAGGGCCCTTTTGGACCTTTAATTTTAGTTCCCGGAAAGCTAATGGGAAAAGAGTGCATTGCGGTAAGTCAGTCGAAATCCAAATACACGGCATGAGCAATCTCCCACCTCATCTCTGTTGATATTCTTTTAACCAGCTTCTACCCAGTATGAGTTCTTCGCCCAAATTGTCAGCGACAAAAAAGGACCCTGGATAGGATCTTCGGTTTATTTCCACGTCGAGGTCTATTATTCCTCGAAGTTTGAGTGTCACCCCTTCGGCGACCAGATCGGCATCGGATGGGCCTGACCGGATCCTGTGGAGCTGTTGTGGGGTGAGAACACGGGTTTTTATGGCATTACCGGATGAACCGGAATCTGCCAGTGCTGCCATTTCCTTCCCTTCAACGTACGTCCAGAGGTGGGGTAGGTCGTCTCGATTTATGCGGGCGGCGGTTATTGTGGGTTGTTGTTTTCGACCGGTCCTAGTGAGTCCGTGGTCCTTCTCCAGTTTTCTGGTTTTCCTCCGACGTCCGTCGCCCTTTGCCGGTTTTCCGACGTTTGATTGGACAATACCGGGCAGTCCTGATGTAAATGGCGTCCGGGATAGTAGTGAAAGCGTGGCCCTCGGTCATAACCACGGGCAGGTGGCGCGCTAGTCGCTGGCTCTGCCGTTTTTATTTTGTCTTCGTTGCGGTTGCGTCCCTGATTGTATTCTGCCTCGTCAACTTCTGCCTGAGTGGCAAGGTCCAGTATATCCGTAAAGGACCTTGGTGAGACTATACGAATTATACGCTTTATTGATGGTTGTAATGATTCCAATACAATGCTAACTAAATCGACCTCCGTGCTCTGTGGTAAGAGGCGCTTAGCCAGAAAATATTTTTTTTTTGTAAAAAGATCGCTGTGGATTCTTTTTCTGCTTGTTTGGTGGAGTATAAGGAGATTCTGAGGTTATTTTTGACTGTCTTGCTGGCATATTTATGCCGGAAACTATCACCAAATTCCTCCCAGCTGAGGTTAAAAGATTTAAGGGGTGTCCACCATTTTAAGGCGTCCCCGGCTAATGATTTACCGGCAATTTGTGTCCAGTGGTTTGTCACCGAGCCTGTTTGCTTGAAGTAGGCCTCACATTCCTGCATAAAAGCTTCGGGATCCTCATGATCGAATCTGGAAAATTCCGGTAGAGGGGGCATAGGTGCCTTCAACGCGCAGATAATAAGAGTGTAAATCTTGAATCGAAATTGCCGGTGGAGTAAATGTAAGTGCCTCCTGATTGGTTGAGTTAGAAGCAGCCATATTTGCTGTAGGATTGACGGCGGGAATGGGTATAGTTTGGAACTGGGTTGTTAGTTGAGGGTTTTTTAAATTACCCAGTGTGAGGAGTATGGAAGCAGTAGAGCTGGCTGCTGTGTTGTTTGATGTTTCGCCTAGCGAGTTGGTTTGTGACTCCACTAGGTTAGTGTTTTCGTCGTTCATTTTTGGAGTTGTGTTTGAATTGGGTGCCACCGGATTTTCGGTGCCACTTCCGGAAGTGGAGAGAGGATTGTTGCGTGTAGATACGGTTCTTTCCACGATTTGCTTCTTTCTAGGGGAATGTGGAACCATGTCTCAATATTTTGCTAGCTCTTTCAGGGTCGGAAGTTTTGTGATATCAATCACAGAAAAACTTAGTTTTCAAGCCCCACGAATTGGGCCGCCAATTAATATGCTCCTTACTTTATGTGGGGATTGGGTTAATGGCTGTAAGGAGATAATCGTGGGGGGAATATGATAGGAGGGAGTGAGAGGTCTGGAGATAAATCTCGGAAGGAAGAAAGAGAGGGAGCGAGGGAAGTGGGTAGGAGGTAAGTTCGTAGGAGACAGTGAGGGGTCTGGAGTTGTCTCCACTAGGTTTGTAGTCCGGATGAAATATCAATTAAATATCTATGGGGTTTGGGATCCAGCCGAGTACATCTGGTATGCCAGCCGTATCAGTGGTTACGAGTTATCTGGTATGCCAGCCGACTCGTTAAAGGAGGAAGAAAATAGGGGGAGAATACAAACAAAATGGTAAGAAACCAATAAAAATACCCTAGTGTCTTAGGTAAAATGAAAAATGCTTATCATTTTCTGTGGTTTAATTGGTAGGATATTTTATTCAGTTTGTTTGAAAACGTATCGTGCACAAAAAAATAGAGAAAGAATTGGTTGACTCGGGTTCCGACTGAAAGGGGGCGCGTTTGTTGCGTGGCCTGGCGGCGGTATTCGAATCTCCAAAGCGGGAAATCCAGCCTTGGGAAGGAGAGTGGCGGTGAGAGTACCTATAGATTTTCGTTTGGATTGCCTGCCCCGAGTGGAAGTGCAGCCCGGGGAGGTTACATGTGCTAATAGCGGGAAGTCCAGCCATTAGCTTTTAGATCAGAGCGGGGAATCCAGCCCTGATCTTTCTGTCGTTTCTTGGCGGAACGCGGATTTTTAAACCCGAGGGTCCTCGCGGGAGTTGGCCGGAGTGGGAAGCTTCAAGTGGAGGGAGATGAGCTCGCCTAAGTTTCTATGGCGCTATACGCGCGGCGTATCGGACTCTCTCTCTCTTTTCTCCTTTTATCTTTTGAGTCTAAAGAGCCTAATATCTAAAATGGTTGCCTACCGAATGGATAAACGTCGTATGCGAGAGGGTTGTCATAATTAACATTAAAAGGATCTCGCCCTATGCGAGTCGCGTATAACAGCTTTGGCCTTTTTCTGTGCCAAATGTTATCGTTGATGCCTTTTTGTGCGACGAAAAGACGGACGGACGGACAACCGACTGAAACAAAAAAATCATTAAAAGACTTGTTCAAGTTAAATCTGAATTTATTTCAAGAAGATACGAACACAGTGTTTAAAGTTACCGTATAAAAACAGTCTCCGGATGGAAAGGTCATTAGTATGGTCATTAGTATAGTTTAAAGTTACCTATGCCAGTGTCTAAAGTACCTCATCTCGAAAGTGGTTACTGGGCAGCTTCATGTAAGTTAAGTCTATTGCGCAGCTGCATATATACATGGTGTCCCAGACTCAAGTGTCCGGACTTATATAGCCGTATAAAAATTCAAAAAATAAATCTAAAATTCCTTTTCGAAAAATCACTTGAAGTTTTAGTTTTTGAGTTATAAAATATTTAAGCTGGTCCAATCAGGAGCGCCGTATAAATAGCCGTGTGTGCGTGAACGCGATTCCAACGTAGTTTTCTCCCGTCGCTAACCCCACCTCTGCGCTCGCTTCGATAACAATGCGTTGAAATCCCGTTCACGCACACACGGCTGTTTATACGGCGCTCCTGATCGGTCCAGTTGAAATATTTTGTATATAAAAAACTAAAACTTCAACAGATTTTTGGAACAGGAATTTTCTATTTATTTTTTTTATTTTTATAAGGCTATATAAGTCCGGAGACTTGAGTCTGGGACACCCTGTATTGAAAAGGTATAGTGTGCAGCTCTATGTATCGTCAAAGTCTAGCGCGCAGCCAAATGACTAGTGGAAGTCTAGTATGTAGTTACGTCTAACCCAGATAAAAAAATGCCTGCACAGTGCGAGCATTATGGGTGGCACGCATGCAGATAAGGCCGCCTTATGTGAGTTCATATCGCCACGCAGATGTGTCTTCCATGTGGCCGCATATTTTTCGCGTGTCGTGCGAGTCGCACGTGAGCAGGTGAAATGCATCGTGAGAGGGTATCCATGCGAAGCCGTGTACAAATCAAAATGATTGAAGTTAAAATTAATTTCATGGTATTTTATCGAACTTCATTTTCAAATAAACTAATTACATGAGAATGAATTGGTCGCGCGCGAAGCGTGCGTGTGATGCTCTAGTATAGTAAAAGTGCAGTGCGCAGCTCTATGTATAGAAAAAGTCGACTACGCAACCTTAGTTTCATAGCACTTTACTGTGCAAACATAACGGCAACACTAAGACATTACTATTAACTTTAGGGTTCTCACGTCAAAAGATTCTTCCCACGACGTTAGACGTGATTAAGTAAGTTGGGGCGTGAATAAAAAGGGGTGTTGCCGATCGTGGGGTAGAACATTTAATCCTTGTCGTGGAAAGCACCAGAAGTCGTGAAACCTACCACTGTACATATATACCGTAAGGTCAACTTCATAGTAGTCATAGAGAAGCGTGAGTGTAAGTGAGACACTAGTAGATGGCGCATAAGAGCATCTCTTTCGCACTTATCACTATGACTACTATGAATTTGGCCTCATTGTATATATAACAATCAATCAATCAATTGCTCAGTTTATGGTGCTGCGAGAGCTTTGGCTAATTCGAATTGAAGGCTAAAACCGTCGATGGATCAAAAGACCAAAAGACGCTTGCATCAACTGAACAAGAAGATGGGATGGGCAAGACAGAATGCATCCCGTGTTCAATGTGTGATTTACTAAATAACATCTGGTAGACCTTTCACGGGAAGGGTTTGCAAGTTCAACCAAGAACTAAGGATCTTGACTCATACACTGAACAAGTCAAAGCGGCTGACAATCAAGCAGCATATTGTTGACAAAATACGCGTGTTATCTGATGCAAGCAGGAGAATACAGAAGAGGGAGAGATGGATGTGGGAAAATGAATAGTTTCTCGCTGACTCATCGTGCCACTTCAGCGATCTCCTTGATTCTACTAAAAATCCACCCAAGCCCAACAAGGTTGAAACTTTCTGGAGAGAGGTATACAATGAAACGGTTCAAAACATCCCCGAACATCTATTAAAATAAGAGGAAAGGAGAAAAGTAAAATTAACAGTAGAAATGTGATAAAGGGAGATAACGGGCAAGGCTCAATATAGCTACAAATTTATAAATATATCACCAGGTCGGTAGGAAAAATCAATAATTTTCATTGCGCATGACATGGCCAGAAGGTAGGGAGACCAGCGGGACCAAGACGCGCTGGGAGGATATGGGGAGCTCGGTGAGATGAGAAGACACTCGTCGCAAGACCGATTAGCGGAACGGTCAATTATAGAATCAACTTTAATTGTCTCAGGAGTGGGATTTAGTTTTACCGCAGACCAGCGGGCTTTTCCAATTTAGAGTAACTTGAGCACCCAGGATAACGAAGTAAGTAACCTGGATGCTCCATAGGAACAAAAAAAACCCTAAATATTTCCTCTTTTAAAGGATTGTCAAAATTTAAACTTATATGGGACTGACTTTTGCTTATTGCATGTATGGTGTGGATTGGTGCCTCTCTTTGGAAACATTAGCCTTCCTCTACCAGGTCTTCGACCTGAGGCTCCAGGCTGATGTACTTGTGAGAGACTCAGGTCTACGCCGGCACGCCCTAAGCGGGAGTCTGGAAAAACCCAGTTATTTCTTTTTAATGTCAAACGAAATCAGGAATTCTAATTGCACCCTCTACCAGGTTTCTGATCTGGGGCTTGTGCGATCTGAATTATATGGATTGGTTTGAAAATCAAAAGTTAAAACGAGATAACGAAATATTAAACAAGTACTGAAAAAAGACTTTGGAAAATCCTAGTCACACCTTCTACCAGGTTCTCAATCTGGGGCTTGTGTGACCTGAATTTTCATTA
>CAKNXH010059822.1:0-55132 GCA_932178445.1 Andricus quercusramuli | reverse complement strand
AATCCTCAATATTGCTAAGAAAATCCTGAATTGCGACATTACCATTATCTAACAATAAAAAAAAAGCTGAATTTTGTATAGAATTTGAACCTGAGGAAAATAAGATATAAGAAAATTTAGGAAAAATCGATAATATCGGATCTCAACTCAATTTCGGAAGATAACATTAAATCAAAAACAAATGAGGACGCATGTAGAATATTAGATAATGTTACAACAAGATCCCGAAATCACTGAAGTTGATATAAGATACTGACAATATCATGCGCTTCAAGGAGTTTTGCGACAACCTCGTAACATCTGAGGAGGAAGGTCCATCAATCACTGCTGAAGAGGTGAAAAAAGCACTTAGGAGTACGAAGAACTTTTCGCTGCACGACCAGATGGTATCAAGAACTTCTGATGGAAGAAGTTTACTTCTACACACCAACATTCGGCCCGCATATTGACCTCATATTTAAAGTCAGAAACGTTCATTCCACAGTGGCTGGTGTTAGGGCAAACTATACTCCTAACGAAAAAGGCAACTTGACCAACCCAGAGAATTACAGGCCAATAACTTATTTGAACACACTGTATAAGATCTTTACAGCTGTCGTGAACAACGGGATTGTTCGAAGAATTGGGCCTGCGTGGCGAGAGTTGTACGAGTTGTTATCTTCTTCTCAATCTTCTGAAGGATATGAAAATTCTGGAGAAGTAGAAAATTAAAATATAATAACAAACCTATCAAGGATACACCGCGGAGGTCACCACCTTTGTGAGTTTATCATCGAAGCTCGAAAAAAGGTGTAGCAGGCTGTCGAGAGAACCTGCTTATTGACAGGTGCGTCTGCAAAAACGGTGCAGCCCATCAGGGCGTCCTGTCAACGGCCTGGATTGACTACCGGATAGCTTTCGATTCAACCTCTCACAGACTTATCATCTGTCTGCTGGAAATCTTGAAGGTGCATCCACACATAGGGAGGTCCATAGAGAGATTGATGCCCCTTTGGAAAACTAGATTTACCATCTCATCTGGAAATTATCGTGTGACATGGAACAACGTCACCTTCTAGAGGGGCGTCTTTCAGGGTGATATCATGAGCCCTTTGCTTTTTTTGCATCACACTTCTGCCTCTATCTCTCGCATTACGAAATTATTCTGGATACCTCTGTGGCGACATTAATTATCGCGAGCATAAGGTCACTAAAGTATTTTTAATGGATGACATGAAGATATATGCCTCTTGTGAAAGCAAACTTCAAATTGCTATAAATATCGTCAAGTCGTACACAGGAGAGATTGGGATCGACTTTGGATTGGACAAGTGTGCCAATATTCATCTGGAAAAAGGAAAGATTATTAGCGTTCCCAAGGACCCTGAGCTTGTGGATATAAGTGTTATTAGACATCTGAACACTGGAGAGACCTATACTTACCTGGTCGAGCCTGAAAGCCGCACCCAGGACGTAATATTAGTGAAGGAGTCTCTCCGAAGCAGATACAAGCATCTTCTGCGACAGATTTGGTCTCCCAATCTGTCGGCGTTGCACAGGGTATCTGCGACTAACAACCTTGCCGTCCCGGTTCTACTTTACTCGTTTGGGTTGTTCAATGGACGAAGAATGAGCTTACGGCCTTTGATATCACCACACGTAAGATCATGCATATGAATACAAGCTTGCATATCAATTCGCCAGTTCCGCGATCATACATTTCATGCCGTCAAAGCTGACGCGGACCTGAGCCTTGGCCTGAATTGTAACATCAGAAGTGAGGAAAGTGCATTAATCGATTTAGATGCTTCACTTTTAAAAGCCGAAGAAGCAAGCTTTTGCTTTCCTCAGATCATCAGGGCTTACTTTAGGTACAGAGGGTTTTATTTTCGCTTGCCAGGGTGGGGTCATTTCCATCTTAGAATACCGTGCTCGCATTTTATGTCGAGAAGTTCCCAGCGATTGGTGCAGAGCGTGTCATGCACACGCTGAGTCATGGCCGGATTAAGGGGGTGGCTATAAGGGCTGTAGGCCGGGCCCCGCTTTTGAAGGGGCTCCCAAATTCTTCCTCAACTTTAAAAAAAAATTTTATCAAAGTTTACAAATTTATTATTTTAGTTCTCTTTTGAGATAACTAGCTAATACTTCTAATTTTTCTTACTCTACTTGTGCTGAATCTGAAAATCTAGAATTATTTAAAAAATTATTTTTCTCTTGCTGCACTGCTGCTTGTGACTATAATGTTTCGATACTGATATATTACAGTGTACATCAACATTTTAGTATACATATTGACATCATATTTCTACGATTGCCGAGGCAAGACCTTGCCCTGTCGTCGAGGTTTCGATATATTCGTCATTAAAGTATCAAACTCACAAACATGAGTACGATTCTAGCATTTGAAATACATGCATCAGAGGAGATTTCCATTACGTTTCAAACTTCAATTTTCGCAAAAAATTGACGATTCAAATTTAAGCAAGTTTCAGTAGAGTTTTCGACGAGTCAGAGTGTGAAAGTGTGATTTTAAATGCTTTTAAACTCAAAATTTGTCGAAAAATTGTGAAAGTGGTGCATCGAAAAGAAAAAAAACAGAGGAGTAATCACAGGCAAACCTCCAAAACTGAAAACTTGTTTGAAAAATAAATCTAAATCCGTCATAACTGATAACAATTAAGATTTGTTATCTTCTTCTCAATCTTCTGAAGGAAATGAAAATTATGGAGAAGTAGAAAATTAAAATTTAATAACAAACCTATCAAGGATACACCGCGGAGAACACCACGTTTGTGAGTTTATCATCGTAATAAAACGGCTGTTAAATGAACTGCGCAAATTACATATACCATTATACCATTAAGCCATTTCCCTTTCGGCGAGCCTCTAGGGGTAGGCGTGACACTACCCGATTCGGGTAGTGTTTCTAGGTGGATAGTTTCTTGTAGTAATTAACTACAAGTGTGGGCTCACCACACCCACGACCGCCAACAGCAATATATATATGATATCATATTATATATATATATATATATATACGGGGTGTTTCTTTTAACTTGAGACAACGAAATATGTCAAAAAATACGTATCCTACGGAAAAAATGTCTGGAATAAAAACCTTTTATTTTCGAGGTTGAAAAAAGATTTGTTAAAATTTACCCCACCCCCACAGGAGGCAGGGGTGGGGTAACTTTGTAATTTCAAATGGCAACCCCAATTTTTTATCACAGATTCAGATTCTCCTATATGAAATACGTAAGTTTTATTCGGAAAATTTGTTTCGATTCGCGAAAGATGGCGCTACAATTGCGAAAAACGGAATTGTTGATACTACTTTTAGCTCTACCCAGGAATAACGACGCGGACGTAGTAGTTGTCTATTCCCTTCGGGGTGCTTAATTTCGGTGAGTCCCCTTGCCTCTCACCATCCATCGGGGTGCTTGAACTTTTGGCAACAGAACAGTAAAAGTGATAAAACTGTCGAAAACCATTCCCGAATGCAGTTGGTTGACGACAGTCGATTTTGGATGCAGACATTACATATCATCGAGTCTCCACTGTCTACAGTCCTCGACGTCATTCCGGCCGAGCAATAACCGCGTCTGTCCGTGCTTAACGTTTATTCATTAGGAAGGTTGATTGTGTTCATTTCATTTGGGTGTGTTGGTTGCTTTCGTTTGGGTTATTTTTGTTGGTCACGTTCGTTTGAGTTGGTTTGGGTGTCGTTGTATTTCCTCATTACCTTACTTCATTACTTTTACAATGGGAATTCTATCTCAGCAACAGAAGATTGAAATGATTCTCATTTATGGAGAAAGTGGCAGGAATATCAATGATGCTCTCACGCTTTATGCTCAACGCTTTCCAGAAATTGTTCCTTCACGCGCTTCTTTTTACCGGGTTGTCCGAAACTTCATCACTGACGGAAGTGTACAACCGAAAAAAAGGAAGCGTCAACTAACAGTTACTGGAGTTGACAATGAAATTGCAATTTCAGCTGCAGTCATTCATGACCCTCATGTTAGTACTCGACAACTAAGCCGCGATTCCGGAATGTCTATCCAGTGTTTCGAAGGTATTAAAACGTAATAATTATCATCCGTATCATATTTCACTGCATCAAGAACTTCATGTAAATGATTTTCAGAACCGAGTAACATTTTGTCAATGGGCGGTTCAGCAGATACAAGGAAACCCGAATTTCTTCCCTCTAGTACTCTCCACAGACGAGTCGTCTTTCACAAACCATGGTATCGTTAATCGGCACAACATGCATTATTGGAGTGTAGAAAATCCACATTGGTTGCGTGAAGTTGAGCATCAGCGTCCATGGTCCGTGAACGGTTGGTGTGGAATAATTGAAGATCAACTTATCGGTCCATATTTTATTGATGGAAATTTGAACGGTGAAAAATATCGTGACTTTTTAGAAAATCAACTTCCAATATTGCTGGAACACCTAAGTTTGGAAGTGCGACCCAACATGTGGTTTCAACATGACGGTTGTCCAGCACATTATGCGGCATTCGCGAGGGAAGTACTCAATCGCGAATCCAATGGACGATGGATCGGTAGAGGAGGTCCAGTAGATTGGCCTGCCAGATCGCCAGATCTTACGGCGCCGGATTTCTATTTGTGGGGTTATCTGTAGAGTCGCGTGTATCAAGAAGTGTCCACAACTCGTGATAACATGAGCGAGCGAATCAGGTCTGCTTGTGCACAAATATCACCAGACACAATTCGCAGTTGTGTGAAATCTTTCAAAGCTCGGATTAACAAGTGCATCGAAGTGCGAGGACACCATTTTGAGCACTTATTGTAAAATAATTAATCGAAATCAAGCATCCCTGTGGTGAGAGGCAAGGGGTCTCACCGAAATGAAGTACCCCGAAGGGAATAGAGAACTACTACGTCTGCGTCGTTATTCCTGGGTAGAGCTAAAGGTAGTGTCAACAATTTCGTTTTTCGCAATTGCAGCGCCATCTATCGCGAATCGAAACAAATTTTCTGGATAAAACTTATGTATATCGTAAAGGAGAATCTGAATCTCTGATGAAAAATTGGGGTTGCCATTTGAAATTACAAAGTTATCCCCACCCCTGCCTTCTGTGGGGGTAGGGTAAATTTTAACAAATATTTTTTCCCCCTCGAAAATAAAAAGTTTTTATTCCACATATTTTTTCCGTAGGATGCGTATTTTTTGAGATATTTCGTTGTCTCAAGTTAAAAAAAACACCCTGTATAATATATATCATATATATATACCAACCATATATATATACCAACCGCGAACAGGCATCCAATAGCGGAAGAACGATGCTTCAGGACCCGGAGAAACATCAACATTCAGGTTTCTCCCAAGCCCAAAGATCTGACTGAATTGGATGATGAACTTCGTGGAGATTTTTCCGAAGAATCCGACCTCTGGACTATCAGTTGTAGTGTGTACAATGCAGCGAGAACTTTGGCAGATGCAAGCCGTAAAACAAAACCAACGGTTGATCATAAGACCAAAAGAAGAATGCATCAACTCAGCACAAAGATAGGCTGGGCTAGACAGTACGCGTCCCGCATTCAGTGTGTGATTGACTACATAACATCTGGCAGGAATTTCACTGCCAAGGTTCGACGGTTCGCGCGCGAACTGCGGATCCGTCATCACACAATCAACAAATCAAATCTAATGACCATCAGACAGCATATTGTTGTTAGAATATGAATACTATCTAACGCTAGGAGAAGTCTAGAGCGGAGAGAGAGGTGGGTCAGAGAAAATCAACAATTTTGATCTGATCCATCTAAACTCTTCCAAGACCCTCCAATTACTGTCGACCATCCGCCCAAACCAGAGGAGGTCGAAGCATTTTGGAGAGAAGTCTACGAGGTCCAGCATCCACTTCAAGAAGACTCAAAGAACATAAATAGCTTCAAGGAGCTGTGCAATGCCCTCATAACACCTGAGGAAGAATGCCCACCTATCACTACCGAGGAGGTGAAAAACGTATTAAGAGGCATGAAGAACTTTCCCACTTCGGGACCAGATGGTATCAAGACCTTCTGGTGGAAGAAGTTTCCTTCTACCCACCAGCATCTGGCCCGAATTTTTACCTCATATCTAAAGTCGGAAGAGCCTATTCCGGAGTGGTTGGTGGAAGGGCGCACAGTGCTCCTGCCTAAGACGGGCAACTTAGCTGACCCTAAGAATTACAGGCCAATAACTTGTCTGAGCACACTGTATAAGATCTTCACAGCCATCCTAAATGATAGAATTCTTCGGACAATTGAACCTGTGTGGCGAGAGATGTATGAACAACGTGGCTCGAAGAAAGGCGTAGCAGGATGTCGGGAGAACCTGCTCATCGATAGATGTGTCTGTAAAGATGCAGCATCCTATCAACGATCTCTATCGATGGCCTGGATAGATTACCGAAAAGCTTTTGATTCAACCTCCCATAGACTTATCATCTGTCTGTTGGAAAGCTTAAAGGTTCATCCACACATCGTGAGATGCATAGAGAGATTAATGCTGCTTTGGAAAACCAGATTTACCATCTTATCTGGAAAATATCGTGTGATCACTAGCAGTATCACCTTTCAGAGAGGTGTGTTTCAGGGCGATACCATGAGCCCTCTCCTCTTTTGCCTCACATTATTGCCACTATCTCTCGCACTTCGCCATTCCGAAAGGTTACCTCTGCGGCAAACCTGGAAATCGAAAGCATAAGGTAACTCATGTATTTTACATGGATGATCTTAAGCTCTATGCTAGAAGTCAAGAGAAACTACATCTAGCTCTAAAAATTGTCACAGAGTACACTCAAGAAATTGGAATGGAGTTCGGGTTAGAGAAATGCGCCAAGGTTAATTTGAAGAAAGGAAAACTTAACGGCATCCCCGAAGATCCTGAACTCGTTGACAGAAGCGCTATACGACACCTTTGCGCTGGAGAGACCTATACATACCTGGGCGTGCCACAAAGCCGCATTCAGGACGTAACATCTATAAAGGATACTCTCCGATGCAGATACAAACGTCTCCTCCGACAGATATGGTCTTCCGAACTGTCGGCGAGGAACAAAGTATCTGCAACGAACATGCTTGCCGTCTCAGTAGTACTCTATTCATTTGGAGTAGTTCCATGGACGAAGGACGAGCTCAGGTCCCTCGATATCGGGTCCCGAAAGGTCATGCACATGAACAAAAGCATGCACCTTAAGTCTTCTGTTCCACGACTTTACATCTCACGCCGTCAAGGTGGTCGTGGAATACTGAATCTTGGATGTCTTCACAACAGGAATATTCTGGGTACAGCACATATTGTCGCAAATGGACAAGATCCTCTCCTTAAAATGGTCAGAAAACACGAAGAAGTAGGCAAAGGGGCGTTTCTTTACAAAGCAGCAGAAGAGGCTGCTGAAACACTCGGCCTTGACTTCAATATCAGGGGTGAGCGAAATGCATCAAATCTTATCCATCTTGAATACTCACTCCTGAAGACCCGGATTAAGAAAGCACAGGAGAAAAACTTCCGCGAAGAGCTCCTCGACAAGAAGATGCACGGCATCTTCCACAAAAATGTGGAAGATCAATCGATGTCGTATGAGCTGACGTTTGCTTTCCTTAGATCACCCGGATTGAAGTCGGGCACAGAGGGCTTCATTTTGGCATGTCAGGATGGCGTCATTTCCACTCTAGCATACCGTCGCCACATTTGGAGCCAAGATATTCCCGATGATAGCTGCAGAGCGTGTCATGAACACCCCGAGCATCTAGGACACATACTGTCTAGTTGTCCAGCTCATGCGGGAACAACCTACATCCAAAGGTACAATGCGGCACTGAGAGTGCTTTATTACCATCTCTGTTACTCTTACGGCATTAGCCCAAATACCTCTCCGCTGAACGCCCCTAGAGAAATAGAGTCAATTGTCGAAAATGAGAAGTGCCGCATATATTGGAACTTCATATTCTCGACAATTGTTTCTGTTGCGCACTCGAGGCCTGACATGGTCCTTCTTGACTTCGAGAAACGAACCATGTTCGTTATCGAATTTTCGGCACCAGCGGACAAAAACGTCACAGCGAAGGAGAAAGAAAAGAAAGGAAGGTATAAAGACCTTATGAGGGAGTTGCGACGGTTATACCCGGAATATTCTGTTAAGCTAATCGTCCTGATCATTGGCGCTCTTGGAGGTGCCAAGGTTTCACTTGTTAATAGCCTGAAAAGTATCCCTGCGTATCAACAAAATGCTGAGACACTTGCAGGGAGAATGCAGAAGGCGGTCGTCCTTGGGTCGCTCCGTGTCCTCAGGGTGCACGAGACTTTCGCCGGATCATCGTATTGAGTTCGCGCAGACTGTAACCACCCATCTCACGGTCGTGAGACGTGGTTACAGCTGAAATTTTACCGCGATTTCACTTGGAGCGGGTGCAATTTTTTAGATTAGCACCCGCTCCCGGCAAAATCCTGCGGTTGTCCTTATGACAAACTTTTAACTATATATATGATATTGATAATTAAATTTATTGTAAAATAATGTAATATATATCAAATAATAAAAGCATATTAAAATGCATAAGATCATTTAAAAGTTCAGACAATGAGGAATCAGGGATAATAACGAATGCACAAATCTGTAATGATGGGACTATAGAAGATTAATGATGAGATTAAAGATTAAAAATATATCAAAAAAAGTTACTCTAAGCTTGCAGATTATTAAGCCGATGATTTGGAAGTTAACGTAGCTACTGAACTGGAACAATTCGTTCGTTTCTTGAAATCTGCTCACAAAGACAAAAAATTATCAGCAGTAACTATTTTGAAGTGGATGTCAGATTCAGACCACTGTTCCACAGTTCCACTGTGGGTAATGAAAGATCAAGGTGGCAGTCTGGTAAAATGTATTGAGAGTATATTGTAAAAATTTTAAACTGAAATATAAAAAATACACGAAGCTTCAGCACATAGTCGAGAGCGCTTCGTAGTTGCGCGCTGTAAGCCGCAAAACAGCAGCAAACGGTCGGGCGGTTAAGGCAACGTCTGACGCTTCTAAAATAGTTCGAGTCGTGGGCCAGAAAAAGTTGATGAGAATGATGCCTATGAGGAAGCGGAAGGTTTGTTGTATGGACCAGGCATAGCCGATTAGTGTATCAGTTTTCTATAAAAAAATCTTTTACTAAAGCCGCAATCACCCGGGCCAGCCATATACTTTTTTTTTAGATGCTCAGCTTGTCCGTAAAAAAAACTAACATAATATTGTAAAAAGAATATATTTTGTTTGTATAGCTTTAGATATCAATAATAACATATAAAAAATTTGAAATTATTGCATTTTATTTGATTTTTTTTAAATCCCGAAAACAGCTTTGAAAAAAGTGTCAGGTACCAGACTAACTCCTTAACTGGTCTCAGTTTATTAGCAATCGAGGAAGGTCGTGTAAAGTCATTATCTTTTGAAGATCTATTAAAAGAAATCGCAAATGCAAAAGCGCGAAAGAATTTGTTTCTTAGATATATGAATGTATAATACACATAAATTTAATTGTTTTCATAAACCTCATTTATTCACAATTGATATTATTGTATGCATTTTGAGATTTTTCCCAAGGGGCTCAAAAAAAGTGTGCAGCTCTGGGCCCCGATTTTCCTTAATCCGGCTCTTCGCTGAGTACCTAGAACACATATTATCTGGGTGTCCCACTCACTTGGGAACGGCATATCTCTACATACATAATGCGGTCCTAAGAGTGCTTCATTACCATCTTTGTTGCTCTTACTGTGTTGGCCGCGACCTTCCCCAGCTGAATGCTCTGTTGGAAAACGAGAAATGCTAAATTTTCTGGAACTACGATTTTCGGACAGTAGTCTCCGTTGCACACTAGAGGCCTGACATCGTTTCTGACAGAAAGCTGTCATTCTTGGGTCGCTTCGTGTCCTCAAGATACACGAGGGTTTCGCCGGCCTGTCGTCGTAATTTCATCGTGCCACCTATCTGACGGTCGTGAGACGTTGCCATAAGTGTGATTTACCGCGGTTCTACTGGGAGCCGGTGTCATTTTTAGATGGCAATTGCTCTCAGTGGGACCCTGCGGGTTTTTCACCCAAACTAGCTCATAGCTTCAGGTTATCCATGTATAGTAGACGGGTCACTTAATGACCATCCTCGTTATCATGTATTCGGAACCCATGAGACATGCTATTCAGTGTTTTGCTCAGTGGGTTCAACGCTGAACAGAACCATAATGCACTGAAAGAGTCTCCTTGGAATATACGGGTCGCAATGCGTATTGATCTAGTTATCCTTGGTTGTCCATGATCAAAATACTTGATTGTTGTACCCCAAAGCATCATCGCACGACTTAGGAAGTCAATGATGCGAGTACAAATTTGGTATACTTTTAAGACTTCAAGCATCATGGGGTACGGAAGGAAACGCTTGCTTGTAGTCAATGTATGCCATGTGCAAGTTTCTTTGATTTTTACGAGCTTGCGTCGTGGCAACAGCGACTATGGTGACTAGATCTTTACTGCCTCGCGAGTTTTTACAACATCCTTTTTGTTCTTCTATAAGGATATCATTGTCGTCGCAGTGAGAATATACCTCATCTGCTATGATAGCTGTAAGACATTTATATATTGTTGGAAGACAAGCCATCGGTCAAAATTCAGATGGATTTTGAGCGTCTGGTTTTTTAGGCAACATATACGTAGTACCCCGGAGCATAAAGCCTGACATCAGATCTGGGTGTTCGATGATCTTCTGACAACACCTTGCTAACCCAGGATGCACACTAGTCATGTACTTGTACCAGAAGTTCTGCACCATGTCCATACCTGGAGCTTTGCAGTTACTTGCTGAGTTCAAAACCGGTGCAACATCTAAAGCGGTGATGTAAGTCAGCTCCATTTCAGGGTTATTGCTTGATCTTACTTACGACAAGCGTCTCAAAACTTTCAAAAGTCCCTCCATTAAAATTTATGGGTTTCGGTGTTCCTCTTAGTCACTTTCCTCTTCTTTCTGGGCCTGTCTGGCATGGGAATCCCTGTCTGTAGCAATGCTACAGCCAAAATAGGCGTCCAATTCATGAGAGGAAAGCTCAAGCTAAGCCATGTGAGAAGTTGTAGGCTCTGGAAGCTACGATCATGTTTATTTAAAGGAACCAATCGCGACGCAACTGGAAAGTGTTCGTCATCCAATTTTGCTCCTTCTGTCCTAGAAGCTCAGCAGGGGGGGGGGAGGGATTTACGCGAGATAACATCGTGCACCACTCTTCCTCGGAGTCAGGTCTCTAGCCCCGGATGACCTTACGCGGCAGACGGGACAGTTGGGGATGAAGGTCTCACCTCTGGATACTTCTTTAATGCTGCCAATCTTTGTAGAATGTTATAAGGAACAGTGTTGACGGACCAGATGAAGTGATCCCAGAAGAACAGCCTTTTACATCCGGTTCGCTATGGAATGATCCTGACACTGGCAAGCCGGAATCTTGTTGAGTTGGCTAAGAAATGAAGCTTTCATACCTTTAAGACACCAGATTAAGAGAACCACAAGATGGACTTTGTAGCCTTGGCTTCGTAGCACTGATAGATTGAGTGGTGGAGAATGAGAAATTCCATTAGATCTTACACTGATCATTCTCCACAACGGAATCGAGTGCCCCCTGAGCGTATGGCAAGATAAGCAATAGATCAGCATCATAAAAGTGCCTAAGATGGTAATATAACACTTTTAGAGCCGTATTGCGTTTCTCTATGTACCCGCAGCGTGCATATTTTGAGCATCCACTGAGAACATGTCCAAGTGTTTCTGGCTCTTGCTTGCATGCTCTGCAGTTGGTATCGCCTACAGGTACATTCATTATTTGCTCGCGGTAAACTAAGGTGTCTATAACGCCGTCTTGACAGGCAAAAAGAAATCCTCAGTCTCCGATCTCAATCCAGCAGAGTAGAAAAACATGTTGGACAGACCCATCGAGAGCTCTTCTCTACGTACGATGCCGTAGAATTTACCATGAAGGGAATTGTCAGCATGTTCTCTTAGTAGAAGCATATTTTCTGCTTCCTGTACAGGACTTTTAAGCACCAAAGGTGTTAGTGATGCTAGGCCATGTGCAATGTCGCTGGAATCAAATGGGAGGTTAAGCTCCTCTGCGGCCCTATCTGCGGCACAGTATAGAAACATCGCAGCATTGACGACTTCATGTTAATGAACGAGTCGCATAAGGAACAATCAAGCTAAGCCATTATTATTATTATTGAAGATATGTTACTTCGGTGACATAAATAATTCAAATATTATAATACAGTAATGATAAAAGTATTGTTTCAGTCATTAGTAGTACTTGGCGAGTTTTAATGATATCACAACATTCTCTTATGACATTTATATTCCATTATTAAACTTAAGGAGAATTTTGTTTGTTTGTATTTTTCTAATGGTGTTGCAACGCCATACTTGGCGGTGATTTTGTTTTTTAATTTAAGCCAAACAAAAATTTTTAATCCCTGTGGATTCCTAAGATAGAGTAAAAATCTCCAAACATATTTGTCTTTAATTTTAGTCTGTGATCACCGCTCTCGGCTGGCCGGATGCATGTCTCATTCTTTGCGACAGGACCGAATAGGCCATGAATAGAGGTGGTCCTTACTCGGGCGCACTTTCAATTTGATTATTTTAATCGATACTTTTGATCGTTTCAGATTTTTGCTATAACTTTTCTAGGTCATGCCTCAAGTTGAAGTGGAAGTACAAAATTTGAGAAATTTTTGAATTTGATTTCTTTTTAAATTTTTTAACGTCCTATGAAGAGAAAAGCAGATTTAAAGTTATTGGTAAAAAAGTTACCAATACCGGTACTTCTTAATGTTCGACACTGACCCTGACCATCTCAATTTGTCCGGTGAGGAGAGAAAATAATAGGGTAGACAAGGCAAGGTTTATGCCTACGCAAACGCAAGAAAGAGAAAATAACACTCACACAGCACACAGTCATACAATACAAATACAGTGGAGAAAACCGACATGAATTATCCGATTCATCATGTGTAAAAGTCAGCATTGATTTTTAGGCGGCGGTAGGAAATAATTTGTGGGCTTCCCTAAGGGAAGAGTGAGAGGGAACGTCACTAGGGTTAGTGAGCAATTGTGTGTAAGAGTAAGAGGATGATGACGTAGCGGTGCGTGGCGATCAACACTGGTATGCTGCAAGGGTATAGGTGTGAATTAGGATCCAGCCGATTACAGATGGTATTCCAACCTTCTCATCGGAACGAAATTCATGGTATTTTAACCGATTTGTGGATGGATGATAAGTGGGAAAAGGGTAACTAATAGGTCAAAGTATAGAAAGATTTGCAAGTTGTGAGTGTAATTGCTTTACTTGAGAAGATATCAGTGTATAATCGTCGTTCTTCGAGGCACAGATCCGCAGCGATTATGCCCAGTCAAAGTTGGATTTTTAACCCTTTTAAAAGCAAGGGCTGCGTAGACGGTGCATGGGAGCCGCGCAGAAAGGGTACAAACTCGATTTAGGGAGGTGCGCGCGTTGAGTTTCGCTGGCGCTGTAGTCGCGATTTTCGCCTGCACCCGCTTATACTATTCTGCGGGCCTTAGGAAGCGTACCTTCCTAATCCTGACATGGACATACTTACTCCGATGGTGTGTCCATACCAGGGGAATGAAAGTTCCTCTCTCTTTCTTACTTTGATATCTAATTTCTAAAATTGTTGCCTACTGAATGGTTAATAATAATGATAAATATAAATAATAATAATAACAATCGGTCACCGACAGATAACATTAATTTTTAAAACGCGCCTAAGTGTAATTCGCAAATTGCGAAGAATAATTTTCCACCAAATGTGTACCAAAATGTACCGCAGTTTAACTTTGATCCATGAGTTATAAATCATCATGTACCGCACTTGAACTTGTATCCACAAGTTATGACCCATAACATTTGTAACTTTCGGATCAAAATGCACCAAGGTCGCGCGAATCTCATGTCAGAATTTGTCCAAATCAAACAACCACCAGAATCTGTTCAACCTATTCAGGGGCGGCAATTTTCTAATATTTGCTCTCAGCTTACTAGTAGTTCTTCTACCTATGAACAAATGTTTGCTGTGACGAATCAAATTGTTCAACAAAATATAACCCATAATATAATAACCAACTATAAATGTAATAACCCAAAATATAAATTATGCCAGATTTTTCAAAAACTATGTTCAAACTTTTCATTGGGAAAAGGGCTCTCATGAGGCCAAACTGTTAATTGAGCAGATTGAAACTGCAGCAACGAGGGCCCGGAGCAGTACTACTCAACACATGCGTGAAGAGGAGTTTCTCATTGGTAGAGAGAAGAGAGTAATTAGCTATTCTCTTGAAGCTATGATGATTTTGGTGCGAAGCTCATACAAGGAGATGAGAAGAAAATCTAAGGCCAGTCGGAGAGCGTTCGAGATAGAGACTCAATATCATTCAAGCCAACCCTTTTTAGTTCCACTGCAATTTTCCATAGTAAACGTCTGTCAGGCGCTTGTTTTCTTCATTGAAGCGAAAACAAAGTACTGGTAAGTTGCACGATGGGTAAATATTTCAAGCAACTATGATTACGGGGTTCGCTACCGGAAAGGAGATCGAATGACACACTAAGATGCTATATCTTGAGCTCCCTTACCCCGTGACGATGTGTATGAATCCAAAGTACACTGGGACCGCGATTCACCAAAAGTTTCGGGTTTGGATTCAATGACCTTAGCGGTAAATCGGGGTTCTCCAAACCGTTTTTCTTCTTACTTGTGGCTTCTTATAGTCCCGAACCGTAAACTTCGCAGTTTCGCAGACCTTGCAAGCGCCTCTCTCGTCTTCTTGGACCACCTCATCACTATAATAATAATAACATAAATATAAAAAATAATATAAATATATAATATAATATCAAAATATGTCTAATGGGTAAGAAACCTAACGAAACACGTGATACTTAAAGCTACAAAAAAAACATATGAAAAATGACGGGATCTTTGCAAAAGTATGGCATTCAACTAGCCTTCAACTGGAGTAGGCACCCGCGGACCAGTGGAACCATACTCTCAAACGAATTGCACGATGCAAACTTCGCGGTTGATAAATCTACGGTTAATGCAACGTTTAAGGTCCTATATGGTTATCGACCGCGTCTCGAGGAAGGTACCACCAGGAATGTTTGAAATAGTGAAAGAAATAGAAAAAGCTCAAGACGTGTGTAAGAAAAAGTACGATGAACACTGGACCGTCGGTGTGGAGTACAGCTAAGCGATATAGTTTATCTGTGTGTGAATCCAACCGTGACAGGTGAAACTTACAGAATCGAACTGACTGTAATATGAGCGGACTTGAGAACGAAGAACAGAGTGTAAACGAGATTGGAGAAACCGAAAAATCGTGCGCTTCCAAAAACCACGATTATTCTATACAGGAATCAGCCAGAAGAAGGGAGGGAGAGAGAGAGAGACGTACATAATACTTTTGAATAAACGTCCTTGTATTTTTTTGTTTCGTTTATCCATTCATGGTGCAAGTCAGAATAGCTCGCGAGCTAATAAAAAACTCACGAGTCGAAAAAAACTTGCAAATTAAAAAAAAATTTCTTTCACGTGAAATTGATAAAAAGTCAGGTTTTTAACCCTTGTTTGACACACTGGGGTGTAAAGCACCCCACGACCATTTTTCATTAATTATTGAATTAATGCCTAATTTTGATTTTTGGCTATATAACCTACATAGTCCTATCAAATGAGCTCTAAAGATTAATTGATAAAATTTTCGAGTAAAAATATTCATTAGATTATTTTTTTGAACAATTTTTGTCTCTATGGTGTAAATCACACCAGAAGTGTGTCAAGTAAGCGTTAAAGAAAGTGTGATTTACTGTATATCAACGACTTGTTGGTCCGCGAGCTTTTGTCGGTCAGTGAGTTTTTTTTTTATTCGTAGCTTGACTCTGCTCGACCCGCATATGAAAATATCGCGCGAGTCGATTCGAGCTTACGAGCTTTAGCATATCCTTAATTTTCATTCTTTGGTACGATTTATGAAGTGATTAGTGCATTTAAATTATATTTTAAAATATGATACCGGCGGGCATTAAAAAATTGTTAGTATCCCTGTCGATAATCTTCACTCTTTGTAAACTGATCATCTTGGGGTATTTAGTTTAATTTAAAGAAAAAAAAAACATTACTTAGGCCCCTTTCTCACGAAAGACATAAATTTTAAATTGACATCCTCGTCATTTTATTTAATATTGGTATATTAGTAATTGGAAACTTGAAGTTTTCCGCGCTTTGTTGTTCATGCATAATAATAGTATTATACAATATTCTTATATTAATTACTTCACAAGAAATTAAAACAAACCAAACTGTTATTTTTTAGATGATGGAAGAAAACGATTGTCCTATCAAAGATGGACCCATAAAGCGAAGTGCTTTTCTAAATTCGAACATGTCGAAAAATGCCGTACGTTGTGGTATTTGTCTGCAGTGGTTTAGCAATCGCACAGAAATGATTTCTCACCTACAAACGCACTCAGATTCATACTTACCTAAAAACTTTCGTTGTGGCGTATGTACAAAAACTTTTAAAGAAAATTGGCAATTAACCAGGCATGAAGTAAGACTGATTTTTCGATTCTTGCATGCAAATAAAAAAAAATCCAGTCTATTACAAAATCTGATTTTCGTTTATCTTTGTTGTAGGCTTCTCATGAACGCACGAGCATAACGACTTATACTTGCAGAGTTTGTAACGAAGTTTTTACAAACAAACCCTCTTACATGGCTCATCAAGGGAAGCACTCTGTCAACAAAACGTATCACTGTGCGAAATGCAATAAGATTTTCTTTAAGGAATTCTCTTTAATGATGCATCATTGTACTGGGAAACCTATATTTAGTCAGAAAAGCGCTATTCCGAAAATGTTGAGTGCATCCTTGTTTAGCGCTAATAAGAAATACAAATGCTCGAAGTGTAACGCAACTTTCACCAATTCGCAATCTAGGAATTCGCATATGAGAGTTCATACTGAAGCACATTCTATGGTGAGTTGATCTTATAATTTTTCCTTATACATACATGCAAACCCCTCATTTGCCCACCGTTTACAGAAATTCAAAATGGCCGATTCCGCACTGTGCGCGAAAGCAATGAGCAAAATCCCCAACACCGATGACCAAAACGCTGTCACCGGTTAGCAAAATGGTCTCCACGGTTACCAAAATATTTTGGCCACCGTTTGCCATCTAGCGTCGTAAACGGTTACTACGTTTTGGCTACCGCTTGCCATCTAGCGTCGTAAACGGTTACTATGCAAACATCATTTTGGGTGAGGTTGGGTTTATTTCGTTCGTGACAGTTTTTTTTCGTTCATTTTCGTTCAAGTAATTCGTTGCATGATGAGATTAAAGAGTTTATTACAAGCTAAGGTGCAAACAGCAAAAAATCATAGAAATAGATTTCGCTGATGAAGACAGCATTGCAAGTTTCGATGACTTACAAAAAATTATAGAGGAAGCAGACAACATAGTGTTACTTTCAGGAAAGATAATCATTTTGGTTTTGCATAGTATTCTTTAAAGAAAAATAGTGTTCGATACTCGAGTCCTCACGGGCGATTTGGTCACTGCTCGTATGAAGGAGCTGCGTGAGCCCGAGGCTCAGCTTCGGCTCGGCTTCGTTCGCCTCCGCCTCGCCTCGGGTTCACGCGGCGCCTTCATACTCGCAGTGACCAAAATGCCCGTTTTGCCTCTCGTATCGAAATATACTATTTTACATTTGAAGTTAATTTTACCGACAATTGTAAAACTTGTACTATGAACATAAATGTTTGTGTGTGGTGTCCCTCCCGATGGTTTGTATTTTAGATATATTTTGATGCCAGAACGAGTGCACGGATAAAATATTAATATATTAATAAATATCAATATATTAATGAATATTAATATACATGTAAGTACTTCATTCAAACTATTTCAAATTTGAAAAATTGTATATTGTTTTAAGACTCAGCAAACCACCGCTTTGACATTGGAGGCCGAGTACTGCGAACAGCGGGCGAGGTCGTCAAAGGTTTGCTGAGGAGTGACACACGATATTTTATGCAAAGACGGAATGGTTTTCGTATGCTAGTGTGTGTCGAGGGTGAAGCTTTAATGGGTTGGGGGGTCCACGGTGTCCGGGGGGAGCCCCCCGTAAGGAAAGATACAACAAATAATAATGTTCAGCTTCTTCTTGCAAGTGAGATGGTGTGCACTGCATAAACTCCATCTTCCTCTCCCAAATGTTAGAGAAATAAAGTACTGCAAGTAGTTTTTAGAGTAGAAGTATTATTTCAAAGAAGAAATTGTTCGCAATTATAATAGAAAATTTTGTTACATTGTTTGTTGCGAAACAATCTTTTTTTGGTTAAAATTCAACTACTTGGTTAAAACTAACACTTTTTGTTAAAAATTAATTTTTGTTGGTTGAAGATTCATAATTTTAATCGAAAATTCATCTCTGGTTGAAAATGTAACTACTTTGTTGAAAAGCCATTTTTTTAAACTAAAAATTCAACTGTTCCATTAAAAAATTCAACTATTTTGCTTAAAATGCGTTAATTTTTGGGTTAAGAATTAGATTTTCATCAACGAAACTATTTGTTTGAAAATTTATATACCTTGTGGGGAATTCGTACTTTTTTTGAGAAAATTAATCTCGATGGTTGAAAATTGGGCCTTTTGGTATAAAATTCAACTATTCCACTTCACGATTCATAATTTTTGTTGTACATTCATCAGTTTGGTTGAATAGTATTTTGTGTTACGACTCAGCAAACCATGGCTTTGACGTACGAGGCCGATGTTTTAATTCTTAAATAGAAAATATCACTTTTCAATCAAAAATAGAATATTTAAATTTTCTGTTAAATCATTTTCAGCTTCTTTTTGCAAGTGAGGTGGAGTGCGAAGCATAAACTCTCCATCTTCATTATCACTTGCCATCGCGACACGTATAGTCATTGTTATCGGTTGACGAAACACTCGCGGCTGTCGTGCGATCTGACTCACGTTTTGCTGCGGGTTGCCGGCCGGCATGCTCTATACAACTGTATTGTATAGCCTACAAATATCAGTCATATTTACCGCGAATGCTTCAGAAGAGAGAGACAGGAGAGTGTCGCCGCTTGTAAGAAAAGCGCATGCGCGCACTCCGTAAAAGTATACTTTCACGGCCGTGGCCGGCAAAATACCACCTCCGACAAACGAGAACTTCGCGTCCCACAAACACGCAGAGAAAGATACGAAAACCGTCCGGTTTTGCATAAAATCATTAGAAAAGGATTTTATCTTTATAATATAAACCATAACCATATCGGTAAGCAAGTACAGTCATGCACGTGTGTGCCGGGCGAGGACATAATTATAACTGCGCACACACAATGCACACAAATATGCAAAAAATCAGGTTTGCGCAAATTGTTGCTTTTCAGTGAATCCAAGAATAAGAAGTGTTCTTTATTAGATTAAATTATACAAAATTCTGCGTTAAACTTTCAAAAATTCAATTTTGTTTGCATTTTTTATGGTTAACACTCTCAAGGACTTTCCAGGAGGACATACGGGAGCTTTCAACGACGCTTTTCCTGGCACTCGGCGCAAGAACGTAATCAGAGAGTCAGGTGTATCGCTCTAATTAAATCATGCGAGAAACTAATCTGACTTTGTGAATAAACGCAGTTATGTTATTTGTTACTTTTAAATCTGTGTTCTCTTGCGTTAACCTAACCAGTGCCGCGATAAAATCATTATGTTAAATTCTAATCCGAAACATTTATCAAAAAGTTGAAAGCCCAGCTCTATTTTTCGACATATCGCCAGGAGGCTGGCATTGTGAAGCTGACGGGTCTAGGCATTTGTTCGGGGGTCAGTCGATAACCGACTTGAGTCCTTTCGGGGAAATAACCCACCGCGCTTTCTTGCAAACTAGCAGGGTGTAGTTAGAGACGTTTTTGGTCAGTCGGATCCGTATAATAGTCTTGACAGTAATCTTCTTCGCTGATATCTGCAACTGGTTTAAAAACATTTTACTATCAAATTAATACTTTCAGAGAAAAAAAAAACAAACTTTTTGTTGATATTTTTATCCTGAGACAGGTCTTGACAATTATCGATTTACAAGAGTTTTTTGTAGAAAACTGTGATATAAAATTAAACCTTTTCCCGTCAGTAGGAAATTGAAATTCCAATTTTTTGTTTTTTCGACCCGCCCTAATGTGGATGTTGCACTTACAAGGGGAGACCAGCAATTATCAACTTCAATATCGATTATTTTTGTAATGAAAGTTCATTGCCTAAGTATTAATTTGCCAAAGCAGCAATATGCAATTTTTCGCCGTTTTCGAGAAAATAAATTTTGAAATGGCCGCCACATGGCAACTAGACTTTGGCAAAACATACTTTGAATCCGCCGGCAGCTCAGGCAGTAGTGCGTCGGTTTCATAGCCGAAGTTTGCGTGTTCGATTCTCGCTGCCTACATTTTGATATTTTATTTTTTATTTATCAGAATGTTTATAAATATAATTTCCTTCAATAATATTTAAAAATTATGCTTACAATTATTTTTATA
Organism: Andricus quercusramuli; assembly: GCA_932178445.1. Classification (NCBI taxonomy): domain Eukaryota; kingdom Metazoa; phylum Arthropoda; class Insecta; order Hymenoptera; family Cynipidae; genus Andricus; species Andricus quercusramuli. The sequence goes on along the minus strand of CAKNXH010059822.1, from coordinate 34,498 downwards.
ACTCCTTTTTTTCACGAAAAAAATTAATTTTCTTAAATTTATCGTGTTTTTCGCAAACAAATTTATTTTCTATAAATATTATTAGTTGTTTTCATAATGTTTACTGTTTCCAATTAGAGTCAGCGCTATGTTTGCATTATATAAATTTGCTTGAATAGAGACACACGTTACTCTCGTGTTAAGATCTCACGCCAATTAGGGGCCGGGATATCAGCTCTTACACCCAGAATTTATATATCATGATGTGGAAATTCGGAACATCCACCTGATTCTTTCCGAAATGAAACAAAGTTTTACCACTGCTGAGGTCATTATACATGACCGCCCAATTTGAAACGGCTCTGAGATTGACGAAATTAAACTTAGGATGATAAAATGAAGTTAAGGTCTGGATGGGTCTGGAAAGTTTTATGCAAGATCTTCTTTTGGACTTGGGAGGAGGCAGAGCTTTACAATAGGTTTCGGACCGTAAAGGCACGAACTAGGCCATGCTCTCCCGAACATACCTCGGTGACTCTGCATAAAGGCCATTTGGTAGGTGGAATCGTCTGATTAAATTCTTTTAAAACGACCAGATTCTCTACCTATACAGACTGTTGAGGTTGGAGCCACTTAGGAGGTGTTTGAGGCGAATAAAGGTATTCTTAAGACCATCTGTGCCAGAAATCTTCCTGCATTTTCTGGACCATTTTCTACCTTTTACTCCCAGGAACGTGCTCGTGTATAAGCGAAGGTTCATGAACGGCGGGTCCTCCAATGAGCTAAACTCCTAGAGTAAGCGCGGATAAATTATTTGGATCATCAGTGATTGCTTGCAGTGGTCTCGAATTAAGGCACGCCTCGATCTGTGATGATACCGTTGAGATCTCGTCAAAAGTTGAGTCGAAGTACTGATAACTTTTCTGAGATGATGCACCGAAATTTGGGGCTGATGGAGGGACAAAGACCCAAGTTGTTTGGTCCATGGCCAGAGCATGGGCGATGTCCTGCGAAGTACGTGACGCCTCCGCGAAAGAGCGCCCTCAGCACAGCTTCAGCCCGGACGAAATTTGTACCCTGGTTACTTATGAGAGTGAAACAAATGCCCCTTTGTGAGGTAAAGCGTCGAGAGGCAGCTAGAAAAGATATAGAAGTATAATTAGACATTTCGTCCAGGTGTACAGCACGAGTAGACATGCAAACAAAAACCGCAATATAGCCTTTATACTATTTTTGCCCACGTACGGAGGCTGCTCGGATTCTTATTGGATCAGGAAAATCCACTCCACTGTGGTGAAAGGCCCGAGAGCGCTGCACGCAATTAGACGGGAAATTTCCCATAATCTCTGTGGTAGTGGCGGCACGTTGACGATTACATACTGCACATCGTAGTATGCGAGACTTTACAACCTGGCGACCTCGCAGAATCCAAAATTTACGTGTCACGGTGGCGAGCGTGAGCTGGGTACCCCCATGAAGGGTACGCTGGTGGCAACTGTCGATGACCAGATCTGTGAACGGAGACGTCGATGGCTAGATGTATGGGTACCTCTCATTAGGATCCAAAACGGAATATTTTAGAAAGCCATCAACTCTCAGTAACTGTTGATCGTCTAGGAAAGGGTTAAGCTTGATTAGTGAGTCACATTTTGGCAACTTCTCGTTTTTTTATCCAAAATATTGGAAATAGTAGAAGAGAAGTGGGTGGGCTGAAAGCTTTGAACCAAATATAGTTGAGCATGGTCGAGATCAGCTGGTGTGAGGACTCAAGGGTGCGTATAAACATATAAGCGATTGATGATTCTGCATTCTTTTAGGTTATTAATTTATCGAATGCACCATGCGGTCACTCGAGTTGATTTTTCTAGCGAAGATGCACAATGAGCGAAACGATCTTACATATGAAGATGAGCGACTGTCGTCTGGTGGATGACAAAACGTGATTCCAGGTCAGTGTCGACTTCAAGATTTGGATCAAAGGTGGACGAAGAAAGATCTGTCTCTGAAAGCCGATCTGAACCAACCCACTAGACCGAATAAGCGCGGAGCAATCCGGCAGAGTGGCCTCGAGTAGTGTAGTCCGCAGGATTCTCGATCCCATGTATGTGATACCAATAAGCATCTGGAAGGATCGTCTGAATATATGATACGCGATTAGCCACAAACGTATGCTAACTGCTAGGAGGACATCTTAACCATGCAAGGAGGGCATCTTAACCTGGGCCTCATAGAGCTCTTAATTTGGAATAGAGAATTGCTTGATGGGCGTGACCTTCGATTTAAAACAAATAAGAGATGAATGAACGATACCTTATTGTGAGACGGTTCTCAAATTAAGAAGAGCAACATACGCGGCCTTAGAAGCGCCCCCGAAGCCGTGAAGTTTGACCAATCGAACACCATTGGAATGGCCCAATCAACGAGGAATCTTGATAGTATCTTAATCTTGAAGATTCTCAAAGAGGGGAATCCATCGTTGGAAGGTTTCTTCTGGCAGTGGATTTCCCATCCAATTTTGATATGCCAGAGATTCTGCATAAGAATCTTAAAGACTATGATGACTCGTGGTACTAATCCGAGAGGATCAAACAATTTCGATATGTCTGATAAGACTCTTCTCTTGGTACAAGGTGCTGTAGGTTTAGCTACATTTGTACGAAATATTAGATCATCTTCTGCTGGCTGCCACGTCAATCCTAGAGTATGAAACTCACCTCTGTCGTGCCATGAACAGGACTGAGATTTCGTCTTTCAATCTTCAAGGACTGATTTCACGAGTGCCATCTCGTTGGATGCCCATTTACGTAAGGAAAATCCGCCCGATTGCAACATATTTATTTGTTGCTGCTGCAATTTTATGGCTAATTCCACGTTTTCAGCGCCTGCTAAAACATCGTCAATATAGATATGATGGAGGAGGATGAAGGCAGCGTTAGGCCACTGATGTCGTTCGTCCGTGACAAGTTACTGGATAGTGCGTAACGCCAAATAAGGCGATGAGGATAGTCCAAATGTAACGGTCGTTAACCGATACTCTCGGATTGGCTCATTTTTGGGGTCGAACCTCCACAATATGCGTTGGCAGTCTTGATCGTCAGGATGAATCTTGATTTGAAGAAACATATTTTCAATGTCAGCTGAAAAGACCACGGAAAACATTCGCCATCGAAGTAAGATGTCCGAAATCTCTGAATACAATTTCGGTCCAGTGTGTTGGTAGTTCTTAAGAGATGAGCCGGTCGAAGTTTGATTCAAGCAATTAAAAACTGCTATAAGTTTTGTGGTAGTACTTGATTCCTCAAACACACCGTGATAGGTAGATATACGCGGGGTACATTTGGAGACAAGGTGGAATCTGCTAATTCCATGTGGCCTAGAGAGATATAGTCAAACATAATCTCAGCGTAGGCACCACGAAGATCCGGATTCTTTAATAGTCGACGTTCCAACCTGAGAAAGAGTAATTCAACTGGAGCTCTGAAATCTCCTAGTTCGCTGATAGATCCTCTGAGGGGTAGGCAAACAATGTAACGTCAATCAGAGTAACAGAGATGCGTTGTCTCATACCGGTGTTCACAAAACTGATCTGTTGCAGTCAGTAATGCAGATGCAGGTAGAGCTGCCTCCTCTTGTTCCCAGAAGCGTTGAAGATGAATAGAGAATTCGTCCTCGATTGCACATGACATGCTGATAACTGGTTTGGATTGAACTGTTTGACCTTGACCCTCATTAATTACCACTTTACTTGTTGAGCCAGTAGGTCGTCTTGTAAGAATCCAACCCATCGTTGTGTCCTGTGCAACCACTCTGTTGTCTGGCTGAGACATTAAGCCTGGCCGTATGATAAGTGCAGAGATTTCAGCTGCAAGTCAGAGATGGATAGCTCAGTTCACACTAAGTTTCGGATCAGCAAAATCAAGCCCATTTAATTCGGGCCAGGATTGAGGGGCGACTCGAGGTAACGGTGTGTAATTGCTTAGCCGAGGTATAAGCAGAGCCTCTGTTTCCAGAGTGAAGCGAAAAGGCAATCGCGATGAGATGAGAAGATTGATAATACCCTTCGATACTCCAGACTTAGAAGCTCCAACGCCGGAGATGTGGAAAGATGCGAACCGGCGAGGTAATCGAAGATGCTGTGTGAGAATTTCTGAAATAAAATTACCCTCCGAACATGGATCTATCATACAATGTGCCTGGGCATGACAGGTACGACACACCTTATTAGAGCGACAGTCTCCAACTCTATGTGGTCCAAAACGTTTGATGTCAGGCTTTTTTGAAGCATCATGTACCATCGCGGAAGAATTCGATTTTTTATGTTCTGAAGAACTCTTAGACGATGATGACGTTTTTGTGGTATGAAGACTAGTTGTTCTGAAGTCGTGAGAAATGTTTTGAGCTGATCAAACGTCCGTGGTTTCACTTATCCTACAATAGTCGTTAAACTGTAATGTATATCAACCAATCATCCCACGTTTCGACGGGACGTTTGAGGGTAGTCAAGGCACCGATGGCTTCTGTCGTTCCATGCAGAAACTTCAACTCAGAGGCATATTTAGTAGATACCGGCTGTAGTGAGCATGAAGCGGCAGTCTGAGAACTCATCAACAACCGAGTGTTTTGAAATGTTTCCGTTAGTAAATCCCATGCTCGGGTGAAGTTCTCAGCTGTATTAGGTATGTTGCTGTGGAGATGAGCAGGTTCTCGAGATATACTTGTTTCTAAATAGTACAATCTTGCAACTTTTCTTGTTTCCGGATTCGCTACGAAAATTGTATTAAATAAATCACGTTAATTCGGCCAATCCAAATAATTTCCCGAAATTTCGGAAAGCTCGATCTTTAGAAGGTCTGGACCATGGCCGTGATTCGCTTGTTGAAATAGGTCTCCTTGATCATCCCTAGAAGCTGGTCGCCGATCATAGGCTACCATTTTGTCCAAAAATGTACCGATCTCGACAAAATAGAACTCCTCCGTTTCGCTAAAAATGTCTTTAGAGAAATACGGCAACTTCTCATCCTCCTTTGTATACAAAGAGAGTGTCTCTTGATGCTTTTCTGAAACTGAAACCTTTTGTTATTTAGATTCTGCATGGGAGCTTTGCATGCTCCACGTTTAAAATTAGCACCACCTAATTTTTCAAAATTTACACAAGCCCGTGAAATAATACTGCTCAATTTGGTTTGTTGGTCGATCAGTTCGTGAATTTCCTCTTCAGTCATTTTGAATGGTAGGAACTGAATGATTCGAGGAAAAGAACACAAAGAAGGAGAACCAATAATATTCAAGTCGGAGAGAGCATACAGACTCAAATATACAAACCGGTAATCAATAACCAAGCATTGACAGGCGTAGTAATTAAATAAATAATTTGAAATGAAAATTTAAATATTGAATGACACATACTTCATGTTTGATAAATATCAAGAGAACAAAATCGAATGCACTCCACGCTAGCAGAATTAGAATACGAGCAATGAAATATTCACTAGCACATCGAAATGAAATTCAGTCAATTGTAAGAAATACGAGAAAATCGACAATAAATAATCAAAATGGAACGAACTCACAGATCCTGCCGTAATATAGAATGAGCATCATCGAAGATAAGGATGACTTCCTTCCTTCCTTCTATTTTTAGGTGCGAAGAAGCGAGAGAGGCGATAATTTCCTTCCTTCCATATGTAGATGCGAAGAAACGAGAGAGATGATTACTTCCTTCTACTCGTTGACGGTGAAGTTATGAGATTGACGATGACAGCGACTCGTGACTGGGATCCACGTGCGTTAGAAATTTGTTGCACAGTTTGCTGACACTTGATTGTAGGTGTGCGTCGCTCACGCGTGAATGATCTGTTTCATTATTGATTATTGCGAGCGTGTGTAACTCAAAAGACAGTTTCTGACGAGTCTCTTAATGAGCTGCTTACAGTTCGTGCACACATTATCAACACACACTAGCTCACACCGATAGGAACTGGAATGTACGGTTCACGTTAGTTAGTGAAAGTTTGGTAATTATAATTATAAGCTCGATTACGAGTTGCTCAAATATGCTTACTGCAATTTTGCATCGGCAAAATGCGGTTGTGTTCGATGGATGATGCACTATGTTTTTATATTCCAGGTGCATTCACTCTTTGCACATAAAGTTGCATTGAAACTTGCACTTGTTTCACACTGAATGCGCATAACGCTTTTGAAAAAAACTTGATAGATCGTTTTCCAGCGTTTTCATACCGGTTGTTTAGTATAAATATCCGCAATCGAAGGACCATCGTTTCGGATTAGAGTCGAACATCATGTTGACCGCGCAAGTGATTAGGTGGACATAAGAAAACACAGATTTAAAATGAAGCATAATTAACAAAAGTGCGTTTATTCGATTGTGCGCTAAGTTTCGATTACATATATTTGCTTGAATAGAGAGACACGGGCGCTTTCCTCGACTCTTTTCCTCGCTCTCGGCGCGAGATCTTAATACGATAGTCACGTGTGTCTCTATTTAAGCAAAGTATAATGTAAACGTAGCGATGACTTTGAGAATAAACGCAGTTTTGTTAACTATGTTCGACTCTAATCCGAAACATTTCCAAATTATATTTAACATATGAAGGATGAACGAGGTTTTTTGAAGCGATGAGTTCTTACAAGATCAAGATATTTTAATGTGTCTATTGGGAAACACACCTGATAGTTTTTGCATCAAAGAAATATTTGCTTCCGCAGGTATAAAATATGAATATTGTCCTGACCTGGATGACAGTTTTTTGTTTTTCAATTAACCTATTTAAAATAAATGTTTATTACTGGCGATAAAAAATGGAAATTATATTTTTAAATATTTTAATGAATAAAAAAATTAAAATGTGCAGGCAGCGAGAATCTAACATACAACCTTTCGGCTAAACTCTAAAAGTTGGCCAAACTCTGCATAACTTGTGGCACATATTTCAATGTCGATTTTCTCGAAAACTGCGAAAAATGTGCATATTACTGCTTTGACAAATTACTACTCAGACAATGAGCTTTCATTGACAAAATTATGAAACGAAACTAAAATTGACAATTACGGATGAGACGAGGAAATCGAAGTGAAATACAAATATATACTTGTGATTAAAACTCTTTTATTATAACTTAGGAAGTACGACCGTAGAACAGACTTTCCATTACAACTGTTTGTGGGTTTATATTTTCTATCCTACTTTTCACGCACAATAGATTAATACATGCAAGGTTCTTTGAATCACGGTTCATTAACTATTAAATTTAATGTTAACAAATTACAGCACTCAAGATATTCGGTTTTATTGGGATAGGGTTTAGTTAAAAAATGGACAAATTTTCAGATTCTAGAAGGAAAATTTTTTGTATTTGTTGCGGCAATCTTTTGATAGCAACTGCTATTCTCAATTTTGCTTCTTCACTCCATGGACAGTTAGGAGTAAAATGCTTTCAGACAGTTTGCATATGTAAGGTAACATTCACCTTTTACAAGAACAAAATAATCGTTATTTTTAGACAGTTTGCCTATGTAAGGTAACATTCGTCTTTTACAAGAACAAAATAATCGTTATTGTTTGCTTTTAGAATAATTGGGAAAGGACCCTTCGATTCTTCAGTTCGTTTATTTGGCTTGGAGTTATTGTGAATTGAAACAGAATTACCCCGCTCAAAGATGTGTTGTGGGGTAACAATTCTAGAATTTTATTTTGCTCTGTATTTTCGTTTTGATTTTTCAGTTTTCTCTTTTGCTCGTCGTAAATAATTTTCGTGTCGTGTTTTCCATAAAGAGACCAATTTCGTAATTTAATGATGGAGTGGTTGCTAGCATTGAGGGTACATCAATTTTCCGACCAAAAGTAAGTTCGAATGGCAGGAAGCCAGTTCCTGCATCTACTGCGGGATTGTAGGCAATTGCGATAATTTTAAAGTTTTCATTCCAGTAAGTTTGATCTTCTTCCATGACGGTTTTTATGAAATCTTTTACGGCAGTGTATTATTTCCAGTGATCCATTTCTTTCTGGATGGAAAGCTGTTGTTTGGATGCGTTTAATTTTGAAAAGATTTTCATAAGTTTGAAACAGTTCGCAAACGATGTTACTTCCTTTTTTTTACACCATTAAGCCATTTCCCTTTCGGGGTAGGCGTGACACTACCCGATTCGGGTAGTGTTTCTAGGTGGATTATTTATTACTAGTGTTACGACCCCCTTGGAATTTTAACAATTATTTTAATTTTGCTTCATTAACTCGTAACCCGAGCATCCAGTGACACTAGTGCTATCAAGCAACACCTAGGATGCTCGGAATAAAATGCTGAGCAGGTAAGTGAAGGACTAATCTTTACTATGTATACATATATATTAATCATGTTTAGAATAATAAGTAAGGCAGGAAATAGTTAAGAAATAGAGAGAGAGAGAGAGAGCAGATAGAACAGAAGGATAAAAGGAAAGCACTTGAGATTGATGGGACTCATCTATGGGCTTCGCACGTTGCAACGAATGTGTACATGTATATACATCGGTATGTATATGTAGGTGTGCGTATGTATGCATATATGTATATATGCATGTCAGCAAGTCAACGCAACTGCACGGTGCAATCGCACCATCCCCTCCTCCTGTAAACTCCACTCTGTTACATTACAACCAAGTTAAAACCTAACTTCAACCCTTTATCTGAAGCATTGAGTTTTTAAAAATGAATGGCACTAAGAATATTATTAAAATTCTACGTGAAAATAAATGTGAATTGGTTATATACAAAAATGAACTTAAATTATTTCTCAAAGCGAAATATACATTTTTGAAAGGTAATTTCCAGCCACTGCGCTTGGTAACAAGTCGCGAGGCTGAAAATTCGTAGTCATCAAATTCCGAAGTCATCAGTTTTCTGTTGTCGCGGTCTTGCCGTCCACCTCACATGAGAATCCCTTAGTCAACAAAAATACCCCACTTTTAGGTGCCATACGTACTGACGAACCACGATGAGTGCCACCAATTAATCGCAGTCCTTCATTCTTCCTTGCCTCGACAAGAAGTTTGAAAGGAAAAGCACTTCACTGCTTTCCCCTTGCCCGTCCATGTTTCGGCCTCGTGTTCGAGTGTTTCTTCTCTTCGCATCCGACGGTTTTATTTCATCGTAACGAATGACAGAAGACAACTCAATACGATACGGACGTAGACATTAAAAGTGAATCTTTGCCGACAAGTAACAGTAGACGGAAACGGTATTGGGAGAATTAAATATCAAGTTGCCATTTCAAATAAAATTTGGAGACACGGAAACGGTTAAGGAGTGAAATTAAACTTAAAGTGGCGCTTGATCGAACACAGTAGACGGAAACGGTATCGGGAGTATTAACAGTAGACGGAAACGGTATAGGGAGAATTAAATATAAAGTTGCCATTTCAAATAAAATTTTGAGACACGGAAACGGTTAAGGAGTAAAAATTAAATTTTAAGTGGCGCTTGATCGATGACAGTAGACGGAAACGGTTGACGGAAGGGCAAACGGACGAAGGTGCGGAGAGTGAAACGATCGAACCTACGGACGGTGAAGGCAGAAAAGGGTAACTGGTATGTACTAGTTTTTCCTTTCCTATCCTTTGAAATCTCTCTCTACTCAGAAATTATGAGCCTGCCCTGTTTCTAATGTAAAGGAATAGAGGTGGTAGAAATAAGCAGACATTAAAAAGTGTTACGGAAAAACGTGTATCCTTGTGTTAAAAATAAACTGTTGTTCGTTTTTGTCAAACCCATTCCCAACGTTGGCCAGCGAACAGCAAGTATGGCATCTTCAGTTAGAAGAGAGTGAAGCAACGATCTCGCAAAATAAAAAAACAATTCTTCGAACAAAATAAGAATTGGCATTTTGGACCTCCGGGCTACTTGAAAGAAAAATAAGAACAATTTTTGTTAATGCTCATTTTTTCTTAAGTCGTTCGTAACAAAGTGTTGGTGGCAGCGGTGGGATCGCTTCGCGCGCTATTACTTGCGCTTCGCTACCAATTTTGGGAGTTGGTTTACAAAATTAAAACTTTTGTCTTTTTTTTTATAAAACAAATGTGTAGATCTTTTTTTTTGCATTCAAATAACGCAATTGAAACTTAATTTAACAAATTAGAATTAAAACTTTGTGCTGAAAGCATGAGTTTTATTTCTGGTTAAAATTAAGTTGAAATTGTGTTCAACCATTGGATAATTAGTAATATAACTTGCACACATCGAAATTAAAGGTTTGTGCTGTAGCATGAGTTTTATGTCGATTGATAGCTTATATTATATATTATATATAGTCAGAATGAAATTTGGTGCTAGTTGCATGAGTTTCATCTCGGGCAATGGACTGAATTTAAATTAGCTTTCGCTAAAGATTTATCTAGGACGACAATTTCTAAATTAAAGACGTTACCTATTTTTTTTATTAGGTTCGCAACACAATGGAAACTTAATTACAAATATTGAATATAAAATTTGGTGCTAGTTGCATGAGTTTTATTCTCAATTAATATTAAGTTTAAATTGCGTTCAATTTGAAAAATAGAGATGTACTTAAATGCACCGAACTAAAACTTTGTGCTAGAAGCATGAGTTTTACCTGGGTCAACATTTTACATTTTTAAATTTCAAATTTCAAATGGCAGATTGAATGTAAGTTGGAGGTAGGTTTCTTTTGATTTTAATCTAATTTATTATCTGACCTTTGCTACTGAATTAGTTGTGAAGATTATATTCAGTAATAAAATTCGTACTATAAATCCTAAGGCCCTTACTGGCCTAGTAAAATGTATTGAAAAAAAGAGAGGTAATTTTCAAATAGATTAAAAACCAATGCACTGAATCATTATGGCCTTCACCGTCCTGATCGATTTGTAAGCCAAACTATCTGAAATATCCTATTATCGGGAATGACGGAAAGCGAGTAATTTGTGTGCTTGCTATTTTTTCCAAAAGAGACAAATAGAATCGGGTACTCATGTCTCAAATACACGAGATTCTCAAAGTTCCTTTAAAAAGAACGACCACTCATCGTGCGCAAATAAAAAAAAAAATACTTTTTACTTCAGGGAAAAATTTGAACTTGCAAATTTCACCTCATAACTTTGCAATCAGAAAAACTGATGAATCGACAATCCAAGTTAGTTGAACACGTTTAGTGATAAATAGACTATTTGGTGGCCATTTATTTCATTACTGAAAAACAAAATTTTTTTTATCCACGATTATGTGCAGTCAGTCATTTCGAGGATAAAAAGAAAAAATGATAATAATTTTTCACTGCTAATACTAAGGCCTCCACTCGACTAGTTGAAGTGTAGTAATGAAATAAAATACAAACCAAAAAGGTCCAGTTTCAAACAAGGTTCTATTCAATTGAAATTGAATTCGAAAAAGAAAAACAAATTTCATAGCCTATCAACGGGCTTGAATAAGTTAATCTCTTATCAATTTTGACTGAAGAAATAGTTTGATGGACACGAAAATCGTAGAAGCAAGTAGTCAAATTCAAAATGCCTCCCTTTTGTCATGAACCGACTCCGTATCAGGAGCCGATCGGAATATCGCTGTATTCACAATCTTTCCGAAGAGGTAACATTCGATTAACCCTGCATCGAGAAACGCCTTTGACATTCATTCCTGAAGGAGAGTTAACGGTGGGGTTCACTAGACATCCGACAATAATACACGAACTTGGATCACCGGCGATCGCATCCGTAGGAACAATAGAGATAAATTTGAATAACCAGATCATTACGTGCGAGGTCATCTCGGTTAGGACACCCGTCGAACACCCAGTTGTAGAAGGAATTTTAGGAATGATGGCCATTGAGCGTCTGGGCATCTCAATTTTCTGTGGTACGAATGCGGAGTTTCAGTTGTTACTTTTTGTTTGATTCTTTGGGTGTACTCTCTGTTTAATCGAACAAAAGGTGGTTTGAAATTGAAGAAATCACAAGCCTCGTTAACGACCCGTACTTTAACCTCAAGACGAACTTTCTGCCTAATACGGGTTAAAGATGTTTAAGTAGCCCTAAATCAGGTACCGTGGTGTATAAACGAAAAGACCGAGCAGGCAAAAAGGTACGCGAACGGTATGAAAAAGCCATAGCCCGTGATTTAAATGCCAAAAATAATCTTGAGAAACCTCTACCCCGGGAATCAAATGAAACATTCGAGGAGATAATTCTTTTCCTCGAAAGATGTATTAATTCGGAATCATAAGTGTCACAACCGTCATTTTTTAAAAAAAAGAAAAAAAAAAGAGTTTTGTTATGTCTGCGCGACAGAATTAAATTACTTGTGTAAAAACGATTGCCTTGGCTCTATCTGAAAAATTTATCGGGAAAATCCGAATTTCTAGGAGCTAATTCACCGTAACATTCAAAATGGCGAATGATAACGATACTAATACCGAGTCTCAAGATAACGCTACAAATTCAGTTTTTGGGATGAGCCCTAATATTGCAACAAAATATTGCAACCAAACGGACGCGTCCCTGGCCATGGCTTCCATGATGCAATGCATGACCTTGCAACAAAGCACGAGCCATTTAAGATCTTTCGACGGCAAGAGTCCTCCCTTAAAAGACTTCTTGCAAGATATCGTAAATGGTGCGGTCTACATCACTAAGGATACCGAAACGGCCTATATCAAGGCAGTTTTGAGTAAGCTAGTAGGTGTGGCCCGGGAAAGCGTCAGGGACAAAACGTTTCACACAGTCCAAGGATTAATTGCTCATTTAAAAAAACGTTTCGCCGCAAAGAAAAAATACCAATACTACATCCAAGAGGTTGTGAACTTGCGTATGAAACAAACGGAAAACGTTAGCGATTATTACGATAGGCTACATGGGTTATTAGGCGGAGTTAAACAAGCGCTAGAGGAGAAATATTGCACTCCGGGTCCCGATGGGAGTGTAGACGCTACTAAAAGCAAACACATGATGGAACCTATATTAGGTTGTGCATTAGATTCTTTCTCACGTGGATTACCTAGCGAAATGTCCACGTTTGTAGATACGCGAAATCCTAAAAATTTATCGGAAGCATATGAGCATGCCTTACATATCGAAGAAAAACTCAAAACGTCACTAAAGGAGGAGGCTTCGATTTATCATGTGACGACAGGAGACGCCACAGTTAAATATCAATCTTTATATCAATCAACACTATCAACCTTACACAAACCAATATGCAGGTTATAATCCCCAATTTTCTCAAAATTTCTCTGTGCCAAACTACCCGTATAACCCGTCTTACCCACCGCTCATGGGGCCATATTACCCCCCAGGGCAAATGCCAGTTATATGGCAAAACCCTCAAAATCTTAACTTACCGAATCAAAACCTTTGGCAAGGTCATTCTAACCAAAATAATCAAAATCAATTCCCCTGGCCAAATCAACAGAATCCAAATTCTTTTAATCAACCCCGGTGGCCTCCTCGAGAAGGTAATTCTAGGTCAAGTTCACCGGGCAAACCTTCTAAATCAGTTTCAGATTCTTTAAACTCAATTCTGACTCGTCGCGACGATCCAGCGACGAGTCCAAAGCCTCAGAAACGCTTTACCGTGAAAATTCTGGAGGATGGCGAAGGATCTATTATACCAAAACCCACTTAGAGGAATCCCCTGTCATTAGGAAATCTGCACCCCAATTTCGTAGTCCAGATACCACTCTTTTCGTGGATTCTGGCTCGGGAGTAAATCTACTCAAGCTGAAGGCTATACGTGGCGAGTTAGAAGTAGAGCCTAGCGATTCCATCACCATTTACGGCATAACGGAACATCCTGTAGATACGTTAGGTACTATCAATGTCACCCTGGGAAAGGTTCATGTCGAATTTCACGTCGTGAATAATTCTTTCCCAATCACTTCGGACGATATACTAGGTAGGCCTTATTTGCGACAAGAGCAAGCTCAACTCTCTTTTCGGCATAACACACTTGTTACTGCTTCAGAACCTATGTCTCCTAATTACTTTATAGATGCGGAGTCCCAAGAAGCAAACAAGGCTTTGAAATCACAAATGAAACCCTTTTCACAAATTATGCTGATTAGGGCCAGAACCAGGCAACCGATAGCGATAGAGACACTTAATCCCGATATCCCAGAGGGTTATTTACCTAGAGTTAAAACCCGAGAGGGATTATATATCGGAGAGGCAGCTGTCAAGAATCAAAACGGAAAATGCCGAGTATTAGCTATAAACACTACCTATACTGACATCGCAATTGAAATTCCCTCGCAGGAAATAATACCATTTGAGTATTACTCCTTTCCGGACGAAGAGAGCTCGGAATATGAGATAGAGGATTTTTCGACAAATCCGCCCCTTGATTCAAAATCTTGTAGCGCAACCCGTGTCGAACGGCTACTAAAGAGCCTTCGCATATCTCATTTAAACCTAGAGGAGCAGGAGTATGTCACTCGCTGGGTAGAGGATTTCGAGGATGTATTTCATGTCAATGGAGAGCCCCTCACTGTTACTCACTTGGTTCAGCATAGGGTGCCTAGCATCGATGACGAGATCATCAATAGGAAGTCTTATCGTCATTCTCACGATTCCAAGTCACCCTATAATTCCCCTCTACTATCAATCCCGAAAAAAATGGACGGATCCGGAGGGAAGAAATTTAGAGTCCTCATTGACTGTCGGGAGCTCAATGAAAAAGTAATAGGGGACGGCTACCCATTACCCAATATAACTGACATTTTGGATCAGTTGGGTAATGCCCAGTACTTTTCGGTGCTTGACCTAGCCAGTGGGTACCACCAAGTGGAGACCCACCCCGATGACCGTGCTAAAACGGCTTTTTCTACCCCGCGAGGTCACTTTGAATATTTGCGAATGCCAATGGGCATCAAGAACGCCCCCGCAACATTTCAAAGACTGATGGACACGGTGTTGAAGGGTATGCATGGGACTGAGGTCTTCGTGTATCTGGATGACATCGTTGTCTATTCAGAAACCCTCGAGGAACATGGCGTCAAAACTCGACGTCTTCTCTCTCGCTTACGTAACGCTAACCTTAAACTACAGCCTGATAAGTGTGACTTCTTACGAACGAAGGTCGCTTATCTGGGACACATTATTACTGGAAAGGAAGTAAAGCCAAACCCAGCCAAAATAAGTGACATAAAAAACTTCCCTCATCCTAAAAGGGTACGGTCTGTTAGGCAGTTCCTTGGACTTACGGGTTATTACCGAAGGTTCATCCAGGATTATGCCAAGATTTCAAAACCTTTAGCCAAACTTCTTAACAAAACGGGAGAGTGGAAGTGGGGATCCGAGCAAGAACAAAGCTTTCAAACTTTAAGGGAATATCTGTGTAATGAACCGATTCTGCAGTACCCAGATTTCTCGAAACCATTTAAACTCACAACCGATGCTTCGGACTACGCCATAGGCACAGTACTAACACAAGAAAAGCAAGGCGTGGATATGCCTGTCGCTTTCTATTCTAGAATCATGAACGCGTGCGAACAGCGCTATTTCAAGACAGAAAAGGAATGTTTGGCTATTGTCTACTCCGTTACAAACTTTCGCCCGTACTAGTACGGCCGAAAGTTTGTACTGGCTTGTGATCATGAGCCCATACATTGGATAAATTATATAACAAATCCGGGATCAAGGTTAATGCATTGGCGCCTTCGCCTAAAAGATTACCAGATCACATACGAGTACAAGAAAGGTAAGCTTAATCGAGGAGTTGAAGCCCTGTCCGGAAACTCGGAAGTTTGGGAAGAGTTATTTGAAACTTGCAATCCAGAGAAAGAATTCGAAAACGAGTCAAAGGATCCTAAATGGGAAAAAGCCTTTTTCACCCATGGTAGATCCCAAAAGGTACTACCAATAACTTTCTCACAAGGAACTCTTCCCGAATCCGAAAAGCCAGCAGACAACGAATCCGCTCCCAAAGCTTTTTCAAGAACGCAAAGGTCCTTATCGGAAAGGGTCGCGGGAGGCAGGCTGTCAGCTCTGACAAAGCCAACTACTTCTGCTCCTAAAATCTTGAGAACGCCTGCTATATCGTCCAAGAATTCTGGGGTTTTAACTGAGGTGTCGAAAGAGCTAGCGAACGCACTTCCCAAGTTCCAGCTAACGAAATCAACTGTCAAGACTCGAGGAAGGCCCCCGAAATCACACTGACCGACGGACCCGGATGAGTCTTATCGGCCTGTCCTCAAGACTGCACAAGGTTCGAATTTAAACCGAAGCACCACCGCTTCAAGGCTAAAAAAACGAAAAACGCATATACGTGAAAATCTCACAACCCCTAGTTACAGTAGGGAATCAACTAGCGAAACGTCATCCCGTGATGAATCCTCCGATGATGATTCGGATGCTCCCGTATTCAGAACAGACCATGGTGCTTTTCCGGAAATAGAACGCGAACTTCCGGCCCCAAAAATTTTGTTCCCAAGTAAAAACGAAGCTACTTCCCGGGGGACTGGCTCCCAAATGCTAGGTCCTGGAGAAGAAATCGTAGATGTCTATATTGACGGTGCCTGTGGCCATTACACAAAAGGGGAACCTAAAGCTGGAATCGGGGTTTGGTTTGGAAAGGATAACCCTTTAAACGCGTCACAAAGGGCCCAAGGCCGTCAAACAAACAATTCCGCGGAGATTCAGGCTGCCACCTTGGCTGCCATCAAGGCTCATGAAGCCGGAATCAAAAACCTTCGTTTTCATACCGACTCCCAATTTCTGATAGATAGCGCTACTAAATGGATTCCTGAATGGGAAGAAAATGGGTGGAAAACTGCAGAAGGAAAACCTGTTATTAATAAAACTGAGTTCGAAAAACTGAAGGAAGCTATCGGTTCCTTGAACGTCGATTGGGCTCATGTTCCCAGTCACAAGGGTATATTAGGCAACGAAATGGCTGATCAGCTAGCTAGAGCAGGAGCAAGATAACCTAAACCCGCTTTGGAATCTCCCCAGGGGCAATCTCAAGAAGGTCTCGTTTTAAACGAGAACCCTACCTCCCAGGTATGCGTTGTAGATGTTAGCCCTCCCCCAGGGGAAAGTGATGAGAGTGATGACAACATTGATTGCAGTTCAGCTATCAAAGATCATACTCTAACTGCGCAACCATCGTGGTACTGGGATTATTATCGGCCCCCTACTGCAATTTCTAAAGGAGAAGACAACCCCGAGCTTAGAAAATATCTAGATGCCATCGATCCATGTGGAGAGTTTGATGATGACGAATTCTCTAACAGAATAGATAATTTTCTAAAATCCTTCAGTGAGCATACGAAAGAAAGTCAAACTCCCAATAAAGCAGTCACATTCGAATCAGAAAAGGAAAGCAATGAAATAGACGAACCTCCCCTCCCTATGGTTCTGGCTTCAGCGGAACCGACGGGAAGGGCCAGGAAAAGTATCGTCCGTTTTAGGGGTATAGAGGATATAGACGAGTCCCCTATTGTTAGTCAACAACCCCCACGAATATCATTGTTTTCAACTCCTCTAACGACTACTACCCCTGCAGCCAAATCCACCCCTTGTTTCAAAGGTCCCGGAACTCAGGGTTATGATAGTCCAGCTCGAGGTAAAGCAAAAATTCGACCGCGTCAGCTACAAGGGTCGAATGAGTTAGGGAATCGCTCTGAATTATCTCAGAATTTTCCCTTCCAATCGAATTTAATTCACGTAGAAATGCCCTACATAGACTGTTTAGAAAATAAACTTTTCCGGGCAAAAACACGGGAACCAATGGTTATAACAGACACCCCGTTAGGAGTTTTCGATAAAGTATCACTGGATACCGTGGGCAAGCTTTCAACCACTCCAAGTGGAAATCGGCACATTTTAACGATGCAGGACAATTTCAGCAAATTCTCTCTTGCAGTTCCAATACCAGATTTAAAAACAACAACCATTGCCCATGCTGTGGCAACACACCTTATTTCTCACTTCGGGGCCCCGCGTTGCGTTCTGACTGATCTTGGTGGTAGTTTTATCAGTAAATTGATGCGGAACCTTGAAAGGATTTTTGGCGTCAAACAACTAACAACTTCGGGTTACCGTCCGCAAACGAACGGGTCGTTGCAACGCAGCCACATAGTTTTAACAGACTATATAAAAAATTACGCCACTGACTACGATGATTGGGACCGATTACTGCCCTTCGCTATGTTTGCCTACAACACCTCGGTGCATGAAGCAACAAACTTTACACCCTACGAATTGATTTACAGGCGAATTGCGCGTTTTCCTAGCGCTTTTCCATCCGACGAGCGTCTCGAAACCTACGGGTCCTATTTTAAAAATTTGATCAATAAATTAAATGAGATACGAAAAGTCGCCGCGAGAAATATGATCAAAGCAAAGCAGCGCTCGAAAGAACACTATGATCAAAAGGCGCGACCGTTAAACGCACAAATAGGTGACAAGGTAGTGGTCTGTAAGGATGCACGACAAAATAAGATCGATAAGCGAAGGACCGGTACCTATGAAGTTCTCGGCTTCACCGAAAATAATAATGTAATTTTAGAAACAGAAAATGGTTCGCGCTTTGCCAAGCACGCGGATAAGCTTTCGCGCGTTTTCTGCTAAAGATCGAAGTCTGCGAAAAATTATTAAAGTAAGGTACTTTAATGACAACTTGTCAATCCAGGTATCTTAAGTATAGGGTTGAATGATGGTAAAAGATAAGTAAATACAGAAATTGTATACAATTTCCTACTATATGTACAAGATGGCACCCGAAAACCATAGAAATGTTATACATAATATACATGCTTGTATGTGTATGCTTACGTAGATATTTATCAGAATCTATCATTGAGTAAGCACTAATGTTTTTTTTTGTTTTTTTTATATAAAAACTCTTACATCAGGCTGCTAAGGCCTTCACTGGCCTAGTTAAAAAAATAAATAAATAAACAAATAAAAATAAAATAAACTAAAATAAATAAATAAAAATAATAATAAAGTTGAAAAATGTTTGTACTTCAAAGACTTATAGTAAGCACTATTTTAGGATTCCGTGATGTCTTGGTTAACACTGGCAATATTTCTAATTCTGTTTGGGCCTACCATGCAACAACGCGGGCTGGCATACTGGAACGAGCCATTCCAAACTAGTTCGGGAGTATATTTTGAACGGATTGAAAGGATGTCTCGACAAGCGACCGTCTGGAGGGTGACTACGTTCTTGGATGTACATCTTTACTCGGAATTTCTGCAGAACTTCACTAAAAGACTGGACCAGATGACATCACAATGCCCGACTCAGATGAAGACACTCTGTAAGGAGTATTTGGAAGGACCTCAAATAATGAGCAAATGCACTCACGCGAAACTTCTGCAACAGACTGTATTCAAGCAAATGGAAGAATTAAGCCTTCAGTTTCAAGATCCTGTTCAAAAGATCTTGCCAATTGGGATTCGAAAACGATCAAGCCGATTAACTCTGTTCAACCGGCTGATAGGAGAAATCTTACATCCCATAACAGGATTGATGACTGATGCTCAACGTCAGAAAATTGATGAGGAAATTCAGCATCTGAATGCTAATCAACAAAATTTAACTCACCTTTTAGGACAACAAACTCACATCATTAGAGCAGAAATAGAGAAGCTTCACACCCATGCGGAAGCTAATGATAACCAAATACAACAGGATCTTCAATCTTTGGTTGACAAAGTCAATATGATCAACGCAATTAACACCCAGATGGAATACCAACAGATGCTGATGAAGACCCCGAATTCGATGGAAATTGGTTTGGATCACTACACTCGATCTGCGAACAATCTATTGAACTTCATTCATTCAGCTCGGCAAAGAAAATTACACACTATGCTACTTACATCCGAACAGTTGAAGCCGATTCTGAGAGACATACAGGACCATGCTCCGAAGGTCATGTTCCCACTATCTGGACCATCAATTAGCTTGGACAATCTCATACAGATTGCTACGACCACAATAACAACCAGTAGAGGGAAATTAAAAATTACTCTAGATATTCCTCTTGTAGATAAAAACGAATACTTGTTGTACCAAATTCATTACGTACCGGTACTTTAACCCATTTTGGAAAACAGAACTGGAAGAGCCTATATCCAACTTTGGACCGAATACATTGCCTTAGAAGAAACTAAAAGAATGTACCTGCTATTAACGAAGGTAGATTTACAAAACTGCTTGGACCTCAAAACTTACTTCTTGTGCAAGGGATTACAACCTATCTACGAATCTGCATTTCACAAAATTTGTGAAAGCAAATTATTGTTGCGGCCGTCACTTGAAGTCATGCAAACATGCAATATAAAATTATACCTTTACCCAGGGCATTATTGGAAAATAATCAAGACCTTAGGAGGATGGATTTATTCTCTATCTAACGTTACTACAGCTGAAATAGTTTGTCAAGGACATGAACCAGAATCCATCCAGCTCCAAGGATCGGGGTTACTACGAGTACTACCCGGGTGCATAGTACGAATGGAATCTCTAATTTTACCCGGCATTCCCATACAAAGCGACCCAACGGAATTTACTTACGAAGCTCCATTACATTTGGAACTGGGAAAGATATCACCTACACTAAACCAACATCAACAAAAATTAACGTACTTACTGAAACCGGTAAATTAAAAAAAAAAAAAAACCTGGACGTGAGAGCTGACCAATCCTTAGATTAAATTGAAAAACAATTGATTGCTCTCCAAGACAATGAAGAGAACCGAGAAAACCATAAAATTCTGATTCACGGATCATACGTAGGAATGGGATCCTTAGTACTAGGCTCAATAATGTACCTTATCCGAAGACATCTAAGCATGGTAGCCACTATGCTAATTGCTGCCCTAACCTCCAAGTGCTCCCGAAGAAAATTAAAAAAGTTATTGAAAGTCACACCGGAAAGCCAATCTTCTAACAGAGTCGAACCTTTGTATGAAGAAGCCCATCCCTAGTAGCAAGATAACTGCAGACTGGCGCAAGCTGGGCGCCAGAAAAATAAGAATCTGTTTGCAGCCGGGCGCCCGGCTGGTTCCGCTTTGGCGTGCTGTTCTGGCACCAGAGTCTGGTGTAGCAGATCCTGGCCCAGACTGGTCATGATATACACCAGATAATATTGATCTAACGTAAAATGGTACTGAATAGGTTTCTGTAATAGTTGTACACTATATTTGAGTCCTTTCTGGGAGAGTATAGTGTCAAAACGTTCCTGGAGACACACTAAAATATTAAAAACCTAACCTGTTATCGTGTAAGCTTGCATGCTTGCATGTTTGGTCATACTTGTGAATCGTTCAAACTTCTGATTGCTGGAATTTCAATTTCATTATTTATATTCTACATTAATTACTAGTGTTTAAACTAAATACCAGGATCTGCTTCCTTTATTCACCAGATTCTGTTTATCGTCTGGTCTGATCATTTCTCCCGCCAGTCTGGTTGACTAGAGAGAGCAGATGCTGAGCCAGACTCTGGCCTCTGTCATACAAGGCAGACTTTGCTACTAGGGATGCCAACGTCGATGTTCACCAATCCCAAACTCGAGACTCGCCATCCATGCGGCAGTCACCCTCTCAGGCGGTTCCAGCGCAGCTAAACACCCCCATCCTACTACCAATGCAGAAACTCCAGCCCATTTGAATTAAAGTGTAGTGCAGTGTAGAATCTGTGTATAGGGCCTCTTACGGCAAAAGTCAATAAAAATTTTTAACAAAACAACATTATTCCATCGATTCTTTTATTCTTTGTAAAGGCTTTAGTTATTAAGATAACGAATAACAATGCTAGAGACAATAAGGAAATTGCGGGTGTATGCTAGGTAACACTGCAAGAACTAAGCGTTAGTATATACAAATGGAGGGAAGAACCTTCATAGAGACTTTAAGAATATTACATCCAATAGAAATCATGTAGAAATATTTAAAGATTAATCCTTCGCTTCCCGCACTATCGAGGACGATAGTAAATAACCGGGGTGGGTTGTTATGAGCCCCCTTGGAATTTAAACAATTATTTTAATTTAGCTTTATTAACTCGTAACCCGAGCATCCAGTGACACTAGTGCTATCAAGCAACACCTAGGATGCTCGGAATAAAATGCTGAGCAGGTAAGTGAAGGACTAATCTTTACTATGTATACATATATATTAATCATGTTTAGAATAATAAGTAAGGCAGGAAATAGTTAAGAAATAGAGAGAGAGAGAGCAGATAGAACAGAAGGATAAAAGGAAAGCACTTGAGATTGATGGGACTCATCTATGGGCTTCGCACGTTGCAACGAATGTGTACATGTATATACATCGATATGTGTATGTACCTGTGCATATGTATGCATATATGTATATATGCATGTAAGCAAGTCAACGCAACTGCACGGTGCGATCGCACCATCCCCTCCTCCTGTAAACTCCACTCTGTTACATTACAACCATGTTAAAACCTAACTTCAACCCTTTATCTGAAGCATTGAGTTTTTAAAAATGAATTACAGTAAGAATATTATTAAAATTCTACGTGAAAATAAATGTGGATTGGTTATATACAAAAATGAACTTAAATTATTTCTCAAAGCGAAATATACATTTTTGAAAGGTAATTTCCAGCCACTGCGTTTGGTAACAAGTCGCGAGGCTGAAAATTCGTATTCATCAAATTCCGAAGTCATCAGTTTTCTGTTGCCGCGGTCTTGCCGTCCACCTCACATGAGAATCCCTTAGTCAACAAAAATACCCCACTTTTAGGTGCAATACGTACTGACGAGCCACGATGAGTGCCACCAATTAATCGCAGTCCTTTATTCTTCCTTGCCTCGACAAGAAGTTTGTCCGTGGTTCGGCCTCGTGTTCGAGTGTTTCTTCTCTTCGCATCCGACGGTTTTATTTCATCGTAACGAATGACAACACAACTCAATACGATACGGAGGTAGACATTAAAAGTGAATATTTGCCGACAAGTAACAGTAGACGGAAACGGTATTAAAAAAAAAAAAATTGATTAGCATTTCGAACTCGAAAGTTCATTGCCTCACTATTCGATTCGGGTAGTGTTTTAAGGTGGATAAATACTACCAGTGTGGGTCTACCACACCCACGACGGGCCAACACCACGCAGTATTCCCCGAACGGTCACCCATCCAAGTACTAATCGCGCCCAACGCTGCTTAACTTCAGTGGTCTTACGGGAACTGGTGTTTTCAGCGTGGTATTGCTGAAAGCACCAGTTCTCGTCTGATCACTGAAGTTAAGCAGTGTTGGGCGCGGTTAGTACTTGGATGGGTGACCGCTTGGGAATACCGCGTGCTGTTGGCAGACGGAAACGGTATTGGGAGAATTAAATATCAAGTTGCGATTTCAAATAAAATTTTGAGACACGGAAACGGCTAAGGAGTGAAATTAAATTTAAAGTGGTGCTTGATCGAACACAGTAGACGGAAACGGTATCGGGAGTATTAACAGTAGACGGAAACGGTATCGGGAGAATTAACAGTAGACGGAAATGGTATCGGGAGAATTAAATATCAATTTGCCATTTCAAATAAAATGTTGAGACACGGAAACGGTTAAGGAGTAAAAATTAAATTTTAAGTGGCGCTTGATCGAAGACAGTAGACGGAAACGGTTGACGGAAGGGCAAACGGACGAAGGTGCGGAGAGTGAAACGTTCGAACCTACGGACGGTGAAGGCAGAAAAGGGTGAACTACGAGTAACTGGTGTGTACTAGTTTTTCCTTTCCTATCCTTTGAAATCTCTCTCTACTCAGAATTTATGAGCCTACCCTGTTTCTAATGTAAAGGAATAGAGGTGGTAGAAATAAGCAGACATTAAAATGTGTTACGGAAAAACGTGTATCCCTGTGTTAAAAATAAATCTAGAAAGGGTATAGTTTTCTTATGTGGTCTCATAAACTGTTGTTCGTTTTTGTCAAACCCATTCCCAACGTTGGTCAGTGAACAGCAAGTATGGCATCTTCAGTTAGAAGAGAGTGAAGCAACGATCTCGTAAAATAAAAAAACAATTCTTCGAACAAAATAAGAATTGGCATTTTGGAGCTCCGGGCTACTTGAAACATTACAAGAACAATTTTTGTTAATGCTTATTTTTTCTTAAGTCGTTCGTAACACTAGTACCACTAGTGTGGGCTCACCACACCCACGACGGGCCAACAGCACGCAGTATTCCCGAACGGTCACCCATCCAAGTACTAACCCCGCCCAACACTGCTTAACTTCAGTGATCTTACGAGAATTGGTGTTTTCCGCTGGGATATGAACACCAGATCAACTTATTTCCGGTCAGGTGCTCTAACTATTGAGCTACAGAGAGATCAGAGGAAGAATCCTTTTTCTGAAATACGCTTTATTTTGCAAGATGTTATATGCAAATAAATTTTTACTAGTAATCTGTATTATCATCGGAGATGGTAATGATCGATCCTAAGAGAAATCCTTTAACACACTGTGTGTAAAAAAATTTTAATTTGGTAATTTCTTCTTCATTATAAGAAAGTTTTTAATTTTTATATTGAACGCTGAAAGGTATGGAAAGGTATTTTAATTCTCAATATTTGAAGCCTAGGCAGAGACAATGTTGGATCAACAAACATACGTTTATGGTAAAGCTTTGTTCATAGTATATGGCACGAGATTTTCGTTAAAGGATCTTCTATTCTACGTCGTAGTATATGTCACATAACAAATAATGCCATATAACCATCTATTTTATCATCCACTCACAGTTTGAATAAAGATTTCAGAAAAATAGATTTTTGTTGATCCAACGTTATCTCTGTCGAGGCTTCATTTTTAGATGCAAAGTACATAAAATATGAAAATACTGTTATTAATCTTACTGTTCTTGGTGAGAAATAAGCCGCTATCTGTAGGAAAAGTGCCTCAACCGCCTGCAAAAATGTTAACACTCTATTGTTTCAGAATTTCGAAAATGTTGGAAGACTCGCCTTGTAGTTTTTTTTTTTAGTCTTTTGAAAAAAAAGGGCAGAACAAATATAAATCTAGCATACGCTGAGAGTAATAAAATTCTTGAATTCATTTTTGTTTCTTAACTATTATTTATCATTTATCTTTCAGATGCAAGTTAGAAAACAAGAATTGAAAAAAGAACTTGAAGTAGAGGCGATGCCAAAACTTAGTCCTGAAACTTCACCTGGTACTTCTGTGCCTCGTATTGAACAGAAGGCCGAAGCTGCCAAAGCGAGTACATTAGCACCAGTTAAACGAACATTGATTAGAACAGCTGGAGGGTGAGTTATACGAAAATTCAAGATAATGGCGAACCCCGATCTTCGACGCGCTCTGTCGTCGGATCTGCTTTTGATGTGTAAACATCTTAGACCTCGATATGGGGAGTCGCGCCTGATTCAAATGAAACCACTACTAGAAAGTGTAACGCAGGCCTCTGACACAGGCGCTGTGTCTCATGTCACAGAACGGAGGCTTTCTTCTCTCTCTCTCTCTCTCTCTGTCTCTCTCCTCTTTCTCTCCTCTCTCCCCCCTCTCAAACGAATAATAATTGTTTAAACAATTGTAAATTATTTGCAAACAGAAGGACAATATGCTGTGTCTAATTTGAAAAAAAGAAACAATTTTCAATATTTTTCTTATAAGTTTTGAGTACTTAGATGTGTAATAATAATGATAAGTGTCATAATCATTAATTTTTCATAATGAAATTTCAGTTTTTAATATTCTTCTTCATGAAATATAATTAGCCTAATTCTAAATGTAGATGCGTAACTTAAGAGCGACACAATGTGTTCTTTCAGAGAACTGATATCGATCCGCATCGGTATTTCATAAACAAAGCTTGACTAAGCAGGCAAAGGAGAGAATGCGTTTTAGGAAATAAAATAGTTTGAAGAATGAATCAATAAATGTTTTCAATGTTCAAAATTATATAATCTTTAAACAATTTTAGTTTGAAACACTACAATTAAAGGATTTTACATTGTTATTGAAACATTCAAATTCAAAAATGTCACTTATAAATTAAAAATTAAGCGATGCAAATTTTTAAGTTTGCATTCAGCACTTTGAACTTTTAATGATTCGAGGCTTATTTTATTTTAAATCATTCAATTTCAATTTGTTTATTTTTGAATGTCCAGAGTTCTTTCAGAGAAATTTGTTAGTGTTCAAAATTATATCATTTTCAAACCATTTTAACTTAAAAACAGTACAATTTAGTGATTATAAGTTGTTTCTTGAAAAATCTAAATTGAAAAATGTCATTTACAAATTAAAAATTTAACAATGCAAATTTTAAAGTTTACATTCAGCACCCTGAAATTCGAACGATTCGAAGTTTATTTTATTTTGAATAATTCAGTTTTATTTAATTTATTTTGAATGTTTGATTTATAATTTCTTATTTTAAATAAACAGTCAAATATTGTTAAATACTGAAACAAAATGTTTTTAATTTAAAAGTTTCAAACTGAATGCTTCCAAAATAGAGTATGTTAGAATGCAACAATATTTGAATAGAATTTGAAATTGAATAAAAGAATTTAATTATGAATATATTAATCAAAATGTTTTTGAACATTTAAAAAAGATTTTGAAGTTTCAATCGGATGCAAACATTTCATTAATTGCTAAGGCTTTCGAATTAAAATAGTTCAATTTTTAACGTAAAAATCTATAAATTATTTAATTATGAACAGATTCATAATCGTCTTATAAAATCAATTTTATTATTATTCCATTGTTAAGAGTCGAACTATAGTTCAATTTTAAAAATAAATACCTAATTTATATTTACAGTTTATCAACTCAACATTTTTCTTGTTTTCTTTTTTTGTCAAAGTTAACCCGTGCCTTTGAAATTAACATGGGGGTTTAAATGGGAAAAGCTCGATTTTCAAAAAAATGGGAAAAGAGCTACTTATTATAAATTTATGAATTAAAGTATTAAAACCTCTTAACGCATTTTCGACGAATAATTTTCTCCAAGTAAGTTTTAATGTTGACTCCCCACCCCTCTTTCAAGCCATTGTTATTGTGCTTGGAAAGTGACCCAAAAACTGCAAAATAGCAGTTTTCTATTAAATTCATACTAAAAACGGTATTCTTTGGATTTTTTTAACAAGTGTTATTTTACAGAAATAGAATATACTTACATTTGATAGTTTATAAGAGAATGTAATACACTACTATGCAAAAATTTCTAGACCTATGTTTTTCAATACTTAATTAAAAGCACTCTGGTTTTAAAAATGTTCAACTCTAAATTCACTTTCAATTACTACACAAAACCTGATAAAATTATATGCCTAATGGTCTTAAATTGAAAGCAATACATTAATTTTATTAGAAGTTATTTAAAAAAACAAAAATTTTAATATTTCCGAAAAATGTTAATAAATCAAAAAGCAATTAATATTTTAATCTCTTTGCACTAGTTTTAAAGATATCTTTCTTAATTATTTTAGTGACTTGATAAGATATTTCTAGACTTTTTCCTTCGATGCAATCAAAACCTAAGCTTAATTTAAAGAACTTATCAATATTGATATAAAGTCAGGTTTTAATAACTGAATTAAAACAAATTAATAGAACAGTATTCTAACGAACTTGCAGAAAATTATCTTCAAAATTAGCCCAAAAACAATAAAAAATTGGTCATTTCCGAATTTATTGATATTTTGTGGAAACATTAACAAGCAGAAAGAAATTCTGTTAAACTTACAGGATTTTCAGTTAAAATAGGGACAGCATACATTTTCTGTAAAGATTACTGAATTTTCTGCAGACTCTTACAAGCTTTAAGGGGAAGCGGCCATGCAGGCGCAGGAATAGATGAGAACTCTCATTAAGGAATTTGAAACAAAGCAGCTTGAATGGATAACAAAAATGAGCACTATGTTCAGGATATTAAGATCGATATTTTAGAGAATTCTCGCAGAATCAATCTGCTTGAAACTTCTATTGGTAGCAATGCGGATCTTGTTGCACAGGTAAAGGACGGAGGCAAGCTCGCTAAAATTGAAGGTCACCTCACTTGAAGCTTCTCTCAATTATCAAGAGCTAGCTGCACTTCAAAGTACCCTCGAAATTCACGGGGTACCTATGAAGCCGAATGAGGATCTTCCATCGGTCCTAGAATCGGTTGCGAAGGCTCTTGATGCTCCCTTCGCTAAAGATAACTTTAGAATGTTTATCGCATTTGCAAGTCTCCAACATCAAATCCACTGCTCGCACCCATCATCGTTGCCAAATTTAGCAGTCAGTTAGTGAGAGCAAAAATAATCGAGCAGAGGAAAAAAGTACGAGACTTCTCTACGACCAATCTTGGATGGCCAGATAATGAGAAAAGTCTCATTTTCATCCGTGAGGCTTTGACGCCCTATAATCGAAGAATCTACGCTTCTGCATTGAATTTAAGGAGAGAAAAGAAGATAAAATATCTTTGGATTGCCGGAGGAAAGATCTTTTGTCGAAAGGATGATGGCACACCTCGGATTCAGCTGTCACTGCTGCAACATGTAGAGCGATTCCAATAGCAATTAGGCTTTTTACGGTATGGTTACACACACAATGGTGTGATATTACTATTGTTTGGCTATTCGATGCTCGTTGATAAATACATTTTCAACATTTTTTAGTTTTTTATACCTTGTACATATGTATCTTCAGATAGCAAACATGATCTCATATTCAATCTAGTAGTTTTTAATCTTGATACTGGTCTTTCCGAAAGTAATTGTATACTATTAGGCTTAATTGTGTACTTTGGATACCTTAAGTGTTCTAATTTCATCTCAATATTCGCAGCTCTCCGGATATCCGGATGTCGATTTACGAAATCATGTCCACTTTTGTTGAGAATTGGTCTAAGGTTCTACGAAACTGTTTTCGACATTATTTATTATTCCGTTAGTATCTTTTTCACTTGTATTCATTGCCGATATTCAAATTTGTATTGTACTTACTTAGTTTCGGTTGTGTTGATAATGGTTTCTTGTCTCAGTCAATTTTTGCGTGTGCATCCAATAAATTTTCTCCGCTTCACGTTCCTAAAAACTTTAATAAAGCTGCCCCCTGGATCACATCCGAAATTAAAAATCTGATGAGGGAACGTGATGGCAAGCGCCGACTTGCAAAAAGAACAAAAAGCAGTATAATACAAGCTCAATTTCGTAAACTGACGAACCTAGTTCAAACTAATATTAGAGATGCGTTCAATCAATACAATTATAACGAGATTGCACATCGAGACAAGAAAGAGGACATTTGGCATCTCCTTAGACGCTTATACCTAATCCCGCCCAAGCACGAATCTATAGGTAGTAATTTTTCGCCTGATGGCCTTTTAAAGACTTTTTTTACATTCCCACTTCCAGACTTATCATCATCATCTTCCACTACCCCTCTTAATTCAACATTTAATGACTCTGACTTCTTTTTCGATGACATCACACCTGAAATACTTTTGGAAAAAATACTGGAAATCAAATCAAATGCCATTGGAACTGATGGAATATCAATGAAAATTATTAAACTTTCCCTTCCAATTATCTTTTCTATTCTATTGCATATCTATAATGCTTCCCTTCAGGTCGGTATCTTCCCATATACCTGGAGAAAGGCTGTTATATCCCCAGTTCCTCAAATTTCTAAACCTACTTCCCCGAAAGACTTCCGGCCAATTTCTATTTTATGTGCACTGTCTAAGCCACTTGGAAAAATTGTTCACCTGCAACTTTCTAAATTTCTCGAATTATCTAAGGGCATTGACCCGATGCAATCAGGTTTTCAGGCAAAGCATAGCACTCTTACTGCTTCCCTTAAATTAACGACTGATCTCAAATTAGCAATGGATAATAGGGAGCTCACGATTGTTTTTCTGTTTGATTTTACAAAGGCTTCTGATATGGTCAATCATAAGTTACTTCTACAAAAGTTAAAATCCTTCAACGTGTCGAACTCTGTTATCAAGTGGTTTAAATCCTATTTTAATAATCGGTCTCAGAGAATTATTAATAGTAGTGGTGAGCTTTCTGATTGGTGAGAATTCAAAAGTGGGGTTCCTCAGGGCTCCATTCTGGCACCCCTCCTCTTCAATTTGTTCACTTCTGACCTTGGAAGTGAACTTCAACATTGCAAATATCAGAAATACGCTGAAGATTTCAAAATGTATTTATCGGGACCAATATCTTCATAAAGTGGGTTACTTGTTCTAGTCCAGGAGGATATCAATCGGCTTATCCTCTGGGACTGGAAAAATGGACTTACTCTTAACCTGGGCAAAATCAGGCAATTGTCGTTGGAACTACTTCATCTCCGTCGCTTGAAAAACTGGCATCATTTCCACCTCTTCGTATCGAGAATCTTACTATCCCTTTTTCGGAAGTGGTTAAAGATCTGGGATACTTCCATAACCGTACCTTGTCCTGGAAGGAACAGGTACAGAATATCTCAAGGAAAAAATATAGAATTCTACAACAACTTTATAGGAATAAGGACTCTTTACCAACCTCCACTCGGATACTTTTGGTTAAAAGTCTACTTTTGCCCCATTTTGACTATGGCTGTTTAGTTTATGATGATTTGACCGACGATTTAAATTTAAAGCTTGAGCGTGCGTTGAATGCCTATGGCCGTTTTATCTACAATTTGCCTAAATACGAACACATAACTCCATACAGACTTAAGCCTGGTCTGCTTAATGTTGCCAAGAGAAGACAATTCTTTATGGGTAATTTGCTCTGCACTTTTTTTCAAAACAAAGCTCCCGAGTATCTATTCAACCTATTCCAATTTGTAGAAAGAGACCTTCCAGCACAGTCTAAGCTTCGTAAAAGACATAAAATCCTTAAGATTCCGTTTCACAGAACGTGTCAGCTACAAAGATCATTTATAGTAAGGGGTGGCTGACTATGGAATAAAATACCATACGATATTAGAAATGCACCTTCCCTGTATCATTTCAAGAATCTCTTTTTCAAATATTTGTAAAATACTCCTAACCCAACTCTTGAAATCGCTCACTGGTAAACTCTCATATTTAGTTTTTGAACATTTCATCTTCGATTTTTCTTTTGTTTTCATTAACTTTTGCAAAGTATTTCTTTTACACATAGTTTTTCTCTCTTTATTTCTACCTTAACATGCACAAGATCTACCATTTAACCACCTAATGTTAATTACTACGTATCAGTCTCATACCTAATTAAATACGTATTTTGAGGTCGACTCTATTCATTTATTTAATTTAGTTTATAGATTAGGTTATAAGATTAATCAAGTATTCTGCCGATCAGTGCTTGCACAAATTTGTAATGAACCTGTATTATCCTGTTCCTTAGAGGGCTATTTAGCCCTAGGAACTTTTCTTGAATAAATACAAATACAAATAGTTTACAGAATTTTCAGTTATTTGACGAATTTACGGGTATTTTCTGTAATATTTACTGAACTTTTCTGTCAAATTGACAACTTTAAATTGTAAAATCTAATCAAAAAGTCTAAAATTTACAGAAAGTATCCGTAAATTTGTAAAATTACTGAAAATTCAGTAAACCCTTCAGAAAATTCGGTAAGCATTACAGAAAAGCTTGTCCCTATTTTAACTGAAAACCCTGTAACTTTAGCAGACTAATTTTTCTCCGTGAACATTTGACGTTTTTTCAAACAACTTCTAATAAAATTAACACACTGGCTTTCCTTCATGCCCATAAAACAGGTACTTTTATCACCTTTTATGCAATAAGTGAGAGAAAGTCTACAGTTTATTATTATTGAAACTAGGTTGCTTGTTCAACCTATTGGAAAATAGATGTCCAGAAACTTTTGAACAACATTACATATAAGAGAAAATATTTTTTTATACTTCTACATGCGCGTGAGTTATTATTTGCTTCGTGTAAGATTTCAATTTCAGTTAACGTTTACCGAAGATGTTTACACATAAGTCTGTCTTGGGTCGTAGTTAAGGACGCACGTGATGTTTTTTTCATATCGATCGGCCCGTCGATTGAATGTCGAAAAACCGACATTCCTTCCGTGCTAAGGTCGGATCGGTTTTTTTCGGTTCGATCAGCCCGTCGATCGAATATCGAAAAACCGACATTCGATGCGCTTCCGACGTAGCGCGAATCGAATGTCGGTTTTTCGATATTCGATTCGATCGGTCGGCCTTGGATTGCCAAAAATCCAATATGCGGCTGACTCGCTACCCTCGCAAGTTTGAGCGCGCCTGGGGCGCGCACCTGTTGGATCTCGCGCTTCGCGCTCGATAATATGTTTATCTCGCGCTTCGCGCTCGATAATGTATTCACCTCACGCTACGCGCTCGGACGCATTTATCTGACACTTTAAGCTCAGTTCCTCTAGGTTTTCCCACTTCGTGTGCTCGTTATTGCGCGCTTCGCGGGCTATTAGTAAGTTTCATCGTTATGGCCTGATCTTCGTTTAATAATGTCAGTTTTACATAAAAAGAAGAACTAATTTACTTAAGGTTCTACCGACCTTAAGGAACACATTCTCATCAAGTCACTCGTGCTTCGCGCTCGATGTTTCGTTTAAAAATTATGTAAACCTCTCGCTCCACGCTCATTTATGTTGATCGTATAGTAGAAACTCAAAACTTTGAGCGCGCTCGCGGCACGAAATTTGGTCGTCGCGCTTCGCAACGACCATATGTTACGTTCTATGTCCTTAGATAAAAATGACTAAATTTGTATTTTATTCAAAATGAGGAAGGAAATTCCTTTACTTCAGCTTATATTTTTCGTATCTTTCTAATAAATCGTAGTATCAGAATGATTTTTCCCAACTATCTGAAAAGGGGAGACAAAAAGTATCTAAGTCATTTTTGGAACATATATATGATAAATTTTTTAATGATTATTGAGAAATGGACATTGGAATTTTGTTTGGTTCTCTTTCTTCTTTATTCCCGCCCTAAGTTTATTTTGAAGACTAAAAGGTTATGGTCAGTATTGCATTCAGAGTCCATCATGACTCTTGTATCTTTTACTAGTTCTCTTAGCCTTTCATCCATAATAACTAAGTCAATTATACTGTGGATATTTTCTTTTCGCCAGGTAGAAATGCGGATCATTTTATGTCTAAACCAAGCATTTGTAAGAAATATGCCCTTTTCTAAGAACAAGCTGACTAATTTTTCCCTGTTACAATTTTTTCTTCGTGGATCCCCAGACTTACTTAGCACCCTTTCTGTATCTGTACCCTGACGTTGGACAACGACCCATCCGTTTACATCTCCTAGCAGAATGATTCTTTCACCTTGATCGCAAGTACTTATTGTATCATTTAAAGTGTACCAGAAGGCGTCTTTGACATCTCTTGATCCTTGATCTTTGAGATGCTGTCTTGCTTCTTGATTCATAATGAAATCGACTACAATGTGACTCGCTATCTACTCCTGACCATATTTCAAAACCGCCTTTCAACACCCTGTTTTCTATGTTTCCACTTTCGCAACCCTTTTTCTTTGTCTCTGATACACATAGAATATCTAGTTTTTTTATGTGCGTAGTTTCTCGTAACACTCTTACTCCATAGAATTCCTTAATGTTGAGAAAAATGGTCTAAAATTTTTGAAAATGCTCTGACCTTTTGAATTTTCAACCGAAATAGCTGGTTAACGATCTCGATCTTTCTTTTTGGACCCTGAAACTGTGTGAGACAGCAGAATCCAATCCGATCAGTCTTTCAAAAGTTATCCGGTATGCAGACGACGACGACAACGACAGACAGACAGACACCGAAGTAAAAACCATCTTTTTTTCAAGGAAATTCAAAAAGTTGTCATGATATTCTTGTAGGGCTTTCAAAATGCAACGTTTTTCGTCTCTTGACTTTTTTTCATATTGTGCTTTGTTTCGCTCAAAATGTAAATTTTCGTTTTTTTGGGGGGATTTTGAAAAAAGTCGTAGGGATAAATTGTTTGAATTTGTGAGTACTATGGATAGCCGTCCGTGGAATTTCTAAATTTGGAAATAAATGGTCTAAAAATTTTTGAAAATATATTAACTTTTTGAGTTTTCATCGAAAATAGCTGGATAACGAACTCGATCTCTCTTTTTGGTCCAACAAACTGTGTGCCAAAGCACAATCCAATCCGATTAGTCTTTCAAAAGTTATCCGATATACAGACGACGACGACAACGACGACAACGGCAGACAGACAGACACCGACGTAAAAACCATTTTTTCTGACTCAGGGGGTCTCAAAACATCGACATTCAATGAAATCCACGAAAATCATTTCTCACATAAAATCTATACCTTCTCATAATGATGAGAATGTAATAATTCAGTATTTTTTGTGCGATCAAAATTTGAATTTTCGATTTTTTCAAGGAAATTCGAAAAGTTGTCCTGATATTCTTGTAGGGCTTTAAAAATGTAACGTTTTTCGTCTCTTGACTTTTTTTTCATATTGTGCTTTGTTTCGCTCAAAATGTAAATTTTCGTTTTTTTGGGGGGATTTTGAAAATGCCATAACTCTGACAATTTTTATTTTATCGAAAAAAGTCA